>PVJN01020322.1:0-36234 GCA_004026805.1 Lasiurus borealis | reverse complement strand
TATATCAGCATCACCATTCCATTCCTGTCAGTCTTCTGGCAAGTAACTGAAGGGTGAATGTATCATATTCTAAATTTTTTTTAACAACATAACTAGACTCTCCTGAGGCAGTCATAAATTTGTTAAGACTCCTACATAATGCTCCTTAAGGATTCTAAAACATGAGCTTACACTAATGTGCCCTTCTCTACCTTTTTTTTTTTTTGGCCTTTTTGGATTTCCTATTTTCATAATTACTCTTTGGTTCTGGAAACTCCATCTCCAGTAGGCAATAATACTTAATTAAGGATATTTGTCTACAAGTTTTAAGTAAGCTTTTCTAATTGCAATAGTTTCCCATCACTTTTATTCATGCTGATAACTTATTTAAACAACCTGAATAATTCAAAATCATGTTTTGAATTGTTAATCAGAATAATGACAGCAGCAGTTCAACACTCTAACAATTTCACTTGCAATGAGTTTGAAAGAGGTCCCGAAACCAATTCCTTCAACAACTTGAGTCTCTGTCCTCAAAGCAAATCCAAAATGGATTTGCTGCTCCTTAGAGACAGTCTTTCCCGTGTAGTGTGTGTGCTTTTGTTGATTTTGAACATAGCAATACAGTGGAGACCTGGTGTCGTTCCCCAGGTACATTTCACAACTGCAAATATCTTTGTATTCTCCCTGACTTTGATTTGCAATCTCTCCATTAGTGGAGACAACAGGAAAACTCTTTTCTGCTCCTTTTCTGCTGCACATGTATCTCATCTTTTTTTGCCTGGATCATACTGTACTTCTCCCACAACCCTCATCACATCAGTACACAGTAGTACCTCCCTTTCTCAGCTGCCAATAACACATGGAATTGATGGGATTCTCTTCCCTAATTAATAATTACCTAGTAAATCATCGGGTCCCAATTGTTTGTCTTTTCCCCTGGTGCAGTGGTTCTCAACCTTCCTAAGGCCGCGACCCTTGCATACAGTTCCTCATGTGGTGGTGACCTCCAACCATGAAATTTTGCTACTGTTATGCATCGTGATGTAAATATCTGCATTTTCCGATGGTCTTAGGCGACCCCTGTGAAAGGGTCATTCGACCCCCCGCAAAGCGGTCTCCACCCACAGGTTGAGAACCGCTGCCCTGATGTAAGCATCCTTGGGTGTTGATGGACTTTGTTTCTCTTTTATCTATCATCAAAGGTCAGGCAGGGCCTTCATAATCTCCAGCCAGCCCAACACCAGGCATGCAGTACACATTAAGTAAATAGTGATTAAACAGTGTCAGTAGCTGAGTGAAAGAAAAAAAGATTTTAAAACAAGATTATAACAGAAACACTGAGCCCAAGTAAATAGGTCATGCTCTTTAGCCCATAGCATTCAAATTACAGTTTTAATTAGTTGTTTAATTACTATGTTCTTTTCTAGAAGGTTACCTCCACCAAGATGAAAATTATGTCTAAAATAATGCATTTCCATTGCTTCTGTGATTCTTAACTGAAAGTATATGACTATTTATAATGCTGCTAGTCATGGGCAATTAGGATGTCTATGTGCTGATACCAAATAACCTAAATGTGAGAGAAGCCAACTTAGCATTAGTCACCAAAAGTCACTACAGTTAGATTTATGCAAAGAAAAGAGAACTATTTACACAAGATTAATAAATTATCCTCTCCAATACTTTAATTCCAGAGACTTTTAATAACCTAGACTTGAAATTTAGCATTAAGGAATTGACTATTTCACCTTAACTTCACAATTTTTTTTTCTTTCCTGACACATAGGAAAAAACTATAAATTTACTTTGTTGTTGAAGTAAGAATGAGGGAGAAAACCTTAAAATCATCACAATTTACCATGTCACCAAGCACTATTTGTCTCTAGTTTAAACCTGTGAGTTTGACTGGGGTGGAATAAGGTATCTGAAGCTGACTAACATTTGATTTGTTTCCACTAATTTGTAGGACTAAAGAAATGAACATTTTAATAGTTACAACTTACTCGGGTGACATTGTATCTATCATATATTAGATATTTTAGCAGATTGACAATGAATAGAATATACTATTTCAGTACGCTCAACCTAAAATACCTCATTTGCCCTCTAAAGAAAGACAACCACAGGTGAAAAGGTTATTTTTCAAATGTCAAGAAGCAACTGCTTGCCCAAACCGGTTTGGCTCCGTGGATAGAGCCTCGGCCTGCGGACTGAAGAGTCCCAGGTTTGATTCCGGTCAAAAGTATGTACCATGGTTGTGGCACATCCCCAGTAAAAGGTGTGCAGGAGGCAGCTGATCGATGTTTGTTTCTCATCGATGTTTCTAACTCTATCCTTCTCCCTTCATGTCTGTAAAAAATCAATAAAATATATTAAAAAGAAGAAGAAGAAGCAACTGCTTCGGATTATTGCCTACTGGAGAGAATGCCTTAAATGTCCCAGATTTTCATTTTCTGCTCCTCGAAAGAGAATCTCTAGAATGGCTAAAAGGTACGTGAAAGACAGTAAACTACAAATTAGAAGGGTAGAGACTCTTCAGAAAGGACCTTGACCATTACAAATGCTCTTTCTTAGAATGCGTATCAATGTCTGGCTCTACTGCACTCGGTTCACTCTGAAAGCAGCCCCCAAATCCACTCTCATCTGTGAGTGCTGTACTCCTGGTGAGGCAGCACACATCCATTTATTCTCTTACTGAGCCGCTTATATGTGGATAAATGACATCCAAGACACTCCAAATCCCTGGCACCATTAATTAAGGTAGAAAAGACAAGAAGAGGAGCAGAACCTCCTGGGGAGAGGGAGAGTGGAGGATGAATCAAGAAATCTGCTTTGGAAATATTAAGTCTGCCATGCCTGAAGACATCCAAGCAGAGATGTCAAGTAGGCAGTAGAGCAGAAGAAGGGTGGAGATGTAAATCTGTGAGTCATCAGCATAAATAAGTTATTTAATGTGATAAGCAAATTCATGCCTCTAGAATAATACTCTTCTAACAGAATAATCATCAGAATAACTGCCAGGCCTACTGCTCAGAAGTATGGTCATGAAAGTTATTAAAATATTGAAATATTTCCTTGTCTCAAGGAAATATACCCAGTACTCCTTGGTCTGCCCACCATCTAGTTACTTAAAGGTATAACATCTTCAGGCAGTGACCATTTAGATTGGTCTCTGTTCATGCCCTACCACTAAAACATTTCAAATCTAAGCCCTGATTCACAACTAATATTTCTTGAGCTCTTAACATATGCCAGGTACTACATTAAACCCTTTATTTGATTGCCTCACTCAGTCCTCACAACTATCCTTTATGGTAAACATTAATATCATCCCCTTTACACAGTTGAGAAAACTGAGGCTGAGAGAAGCTGGTAACAAATCCTGGCTTGATAGATAGTGATTGGTGGAGCCCAGGCCTGAGCCAAAAAAATTCTAAGGTGGGAGCCCCTATACTAGCTGTTCTCAACCTGTGGGTCGCGACCCCTTTGGGGGTCAAACGACCCTTTCACAGGGGTCGCCTAAGACCATTGGAAAATGCAGATATTTACATCACGATGCATAACAGTAGCAAAATTTCATGGTTGGGGGTCACCACCATATGAGGAACTGTATGCAAGGGTCGCGGCCTTACAAAGGTTGAGAACCACTGCCCTATACCAATCTGCTTCCCTAGCTCTGAAGAGCCTGTCTTTGGCTGCATGGCATGATCAGGGCATGGGGATATAGAGGGTGTCACAAAAAATTTATACATTTTAACAGCTGATAGCTCAACTTTGAAAATGAGATGTATTTTAATAAATACTTCCTTTATCATTGCAGTGAGGACATAGCAAGAAGATAGCCATCTGCAAACCAGGAAGAGAGTTTTTACCAGGAACCGAATCAAATCACCTTGATCTTGGACTTCCCAGACTCCAGAATTGTGAGAAAATAAAATAATTTTTGTTATTTGTAGTTTAAGCCACCCAGTCTACGGTATTTTGTTACTGCAGCCTGAGCAGAGTAAAATAATTTTTTCTTACCTATTTTGTGTGGGGTTTTTTTGTTTGTTTGCTTTTTTGTTTGTTTGTTTTGGTCTTCTTAAATTTCCTTCAGTGGGTATGCATTTCTTTTATGGAAATTATTAGTCCTGTTTGATAAATATTTCTTGCTCTTTGCTTTTCAAGCCCATAGAGAATTAAATTCCTTTATCTCCTTTGCAGTTAAGCATGTACCTTAGACTTTTTAAAATGCCAGGCCATGATGTTCTTCCTTCTCTCCCCCAGCTCAGGTAATACTGGTGGAACATGGTGCTGACATAGTGTTTCTCTTGGCCAAGGCCATTGAATGACTATGATTAACAGAGACTTCCTACTCAATGGAAATTGAGAAATAAAACTATGATATTTGGGATTATTTATTACTGTAGCATAGCTTAGCCTATCTTGACTGATAGTGTTTCTAAATAACAAAAAGAAAAAAAGAAACTTTTTAAAATTTAAATAACATCAACTTTTACATAGAATTAGATTGTACATACAGTAAATTAAAACCATGTCTGTGTTCACCTACCTTGTGGGATCAATAAGAACGAAAATATCTCCCTAGACCAAATACTCACTATACTGCTTTATTTTCACAAAATTCTTGCAAGAGTAGGCTTTCTTTCCCCAGCTGCTGGCACCAGCTTCTCTCTGGCACCCAGGCCCCGGGCTTCCCTCTGATCATCGGCAGGCACCTGAGGCCTGGGGTTCCCTCACAGCCCTGGCTTTGTCCATAGGGTCGTCCAGAAGGACATCTGATATAATTAGCATATTACTATTTTATTATTGTAGATTGTTGATCATTTAATTTCTGTCACCATACATTCTCTTACTAAGTAAATGGTCACACTCCTAAGGAGAATGAATCAGAAATTTTTCATCAGAAATAGCTTAACAGGAATACTGGGCTTCCTTATTGATAAGTCATTGAATTCTTGAAGGGCAAGGGGACAGGTGAAGACATTGGGTAGATTGCCATATTGGACAGTTTTGGACAATAAGACATGAGTCTCTGAAAATAAAAAGTGAAAGGTGACTAAAAAGGAAGAAAACCAACATGTCCTCTCATGATGTTACTCAGTCTTCAAGGCTCTCCAAAGAGTGTAGTGAATAATTTTGTCTAAGGAAAATTACTTATACTATTTATCCATCTTACAAATCAGATCAAAATCTGGAGGAAAAATAGGGTAAGAGAAGTGCCAATTAGAATAGGCAGCCAAATAGCAGTGATTACGGGGAAATGCTTGCTATATGTCACCAGGTAAGAGTTACAGGGCCCTCGTCAAAAGCACAACACAATTGTCCTCTGAACTCAGCTCTTTCTGTTTCACATAAAGTATGAATAAAACATTGCGCATTATCCCCAGAAGAATAACCTATTATGAAAATGGCATCAGTGAAAGAAATGGGGCTAGCAGGAACAGCCAGGCAGTTTACACTATGTATGCCACAGCACACGTATTTCCATTAAAAGTAAATATGTCCAACACAGAAATGCTCTGCTTTACTGTAACTGCTCTGTTTTGTAGCATCTGTGAATAAAGCTTGGGCTATTAAATGTGTAAAAGTGAACAACAGTGTGCTTACTAATTATGATCTTCTTTTGGCATGGAGCCTGTGTAGAAAAAGATACAATTTGCAGCTCTATATTGAAAGCAAATCTCCCCACAACTGTTCACTGAAGTATACCATTTTTTTTTCTTTATTTCCAAAACATATGCAAGGTGACAAAATACTCTAGCCTTTTTCACTTCAGCTGTCAGGACTGTATATTAATGCCTTTGTAGGGATGCTCCCACTTATTGAAATAAAAAGAAACAGATCCTCAAGATGACAATATTAAGAAAACTCCAAAGAATTGGAATAAGTTCGGTTTTTCTCCTCTCTCCAGTTTCTCCATATCTCTCCTTCAACTATTCCTAAAACATTTTTCTTTAATTTCTTCCTGATTCCCAGGCTAAGAGCCCTCTACTTTTTTCTAACTCAGCCTTATTCTGTCATCATTTCCTTCCCTTTCCACTTGAGTCTGCAGGGTTCATGCCTCAAGTAGGATCTGCCAAAGTCCTCAATGCCTCCTGTGCCATTGTCTTTTGTATGTGTTATCAGGTACAATGTTTTTAGTTAGGCTTTGTTTGCCTTTGGTCTCCTTTAACCCGGCAAACAATCTCTTCCATTTTCTTCAATACTTAGATCTATTTCCTTAGCAAATTGGTTTCCACCTTGGGAGATCCCCAGATGAATTCAAATTGTACCCCTAACCCCCAGCATTTACCCTCTCTCCCCTCCCCCCCCCCTTCACACACACACACACATAGGGAGGGCAAGGAGAGACAGAAGAGAGAGACAGACCACTCCAGGTTGGTAGGTGGCAGGTGTGATAAGTAAAGGTACTTACATAGGAAGCTTGGTCTGGGCAGCCACAAGACATGTAGATCTCCACACTCGCCCACCAGAACCTTTAAAGTTTATATAGAGGCCTTAATGCAGTGGTTCTCAAGCTTCCTAATGCTGCGACCCTTTAATAGAATTCCTCATGTTGTGGTGACCCCCAACCATAAAATTATTTTCCTTGCTACTTCATAACTGTAATTTTGCTACTGTTATGAACTGTAATGTAAATATCTGATATGCAGGATGTATTTTTGTTGTTACAAATTGAACATAATTAAAGCATAGTGATTAATCACAAAAACATTATGTTAAATATTTATTTCTAATTACAAATAAATGAAATTTTGTCTTGAATCGTGGTGTAGCATGGGTAACAGTCTTCATATAACAACAGTAAACTACATTTTGCTACACCGAGGAGCGGTGACCATGGGAAATATGTTCTCTGATAGTCTTAGGCGACCCCTGTGAAAGGGTCATTCGACCCCCAAAGGGGTCGAGACCCACAGGTTGAGAACCGCTGCCTTAATGGGATTTAGTCAGAACAGCACCTTACTCTCTCAAGGCTACCTCTTGAAATGTTTCCTAGTGAGGGAACTGTAGGCCGAGTGTACATTCCAAAGATGGGGGTGGGGCTGGGAGAAGCCTCCAATTGCCCAGCCAGTTCCAGTCCACAGGCAGTCATGCCCTCTCAGTGACCTTCTCCAACACAAACTTTGCCTGACACTCCCTTCCAGGCTAAGGGCACATACCTAAACCTTTAGTTCCTCTATTAATTTCACTTGTATTGTTAGTTTGGGTGGTATCTTCCCCAGTTGACTGGGAGCTCCTTTGTTACAGAAAACCCGAATAATCAAACCATACTCGGAGAGTTTGGAGGTACACGCGGGTCCAGAGGAAAATGTTTCTCAAATTCTGGGCCCCAACATACAGAAATTTTTCCGTATTTATATGTTTTCTCCTCCTTTGTCTCCCAAATATGGAATATTTCCCACCCCTTTGCAAGTTCTTAAAGGGCCCCTATGTGCTGAGGCCTTGAGACCTCAACCAAAGGCCTGGACTGGTGCCAGCACTGATAATTTTGTCCAGGAAAGATTTAATAGCCTCTCTGAAGTGAGAATAGTCTCATTTTCCTTCTTATTTAAGCAAGCAAGCATTTACAGAAGCCAATAGGAAGGTTAAAATTTCAAACAGAAGTTTTTCTATAAGATGGATACTTCACCTTAAAAACCAAGACTTGCCCTAGAAATGATTGTATTCTCAATACATACATGTCATACCGCTTCTCACACAGTATGAGATCAACCACTGTTTGTGAATTATGCTGGCCATTTGTATCAAAAAGACAACATTTATTACAAGAAGTGAATGAAATTAGAGAGTCCATATTTTCCTCATGGTTTACAGAAGGGTCACAGAAGAGGCCAGGGGAATTTGGTTTTCTGAAGAAAGAAAGGAAATTTAGGATTTCTGCTTCTAACTTTTTAATTTGAAGATGTGACAGTATTCAAAGGTAACTTATAGCATAATTGCAAAAACTGAGTTAACATGCTAAAACACTCAACTGAAATTGCAGTGAAGTTAGAAATCTAATTCTTTAAAAGTAGCTGGAATAATTGAAAATCCACAGCAGAAAAATCTGATGTGCTCATGAAATGAGAGTCTTAAAACTGCTTTATTAACCACCACTGAAATGTAATAATTTAAACATTAACTCTTTGCTGGAGGGGGTCTCAAAAGTAAGAGAGCTTGTAATACTAATTGCTGAAATGCTCCTAATCTTTTTCCAAGGGTTTGAAACAGCACTTAATTGCTCCTCTATCTTTGATGAAGGCAAAGAAAAAAAATCACTAATGTTAAATTCATTCAACATTCTCAATGCACAAAAAAAAGGGAATATATGTTAAAGTTTTTTTAAGTATAAACAAAAATTAAGAATTAGACAATTGGCAGAAATTTTAGTTGACAATGAATGTGAAAATAGACTTGACCCTTTGACCTGTAATTCTTGGTGAATAGGGGTTTTCAGTCTGGAATGCAGATATTTCTTCATCATTCATGATACTTTTACAAGAAATAATAAGTTTTATTTTTACTCTCCTGAATATTAAAAATATTTCAAGATCATTATATATTTTATTATAGTAGCTTGGACATGTTCATTTATATTGTTTAAAAGTTACAAATCACAATTAGACTACAGCAGAATAACTTGAAAATTTTCTACAAATAAAAATAATGTTGATTTCATCCAAAACTATTAATTACTTTTACCACAATTCTTCATTTATGGTCAGAATAATACTTTTTTAAATACATTCAAACTAACAGGTAAATGCATCAGAAAAAAAATAATTAAGAAGAATAAATTTGAAAAGTGCAGAGCTGTTAACAGTGAATACTAAAAGGAGATCATAACTTTTTTTAATAAAAGGAAAACATACAATAATTTCACTCAAATCAATATAAGGTACTTGTAGAAACATTGTTGGTAACCCCTCCAGCATCTGTCACCTAATTCTTTCTTACTGAGTGCACACCCTCTTCCATATAATAAGTTCAAAGATGAAGGCTGAAGACTCAATCCCAGGGAGAATCTGAGTCAAATTTAGCCATTTATAGTAATCCTGTTCCCTTTGGCAGTGATTACTTTAAGGGTGGGTTTATGCTCAAGGCAATACCTCTTCCTTTATTACAAGTTGTCTGTCAGAATCTGATGCAGGCATCCTTCAGCCCTGAGGTGGGTGAGCCTGAGGGCAGGCTGCCATTCTAAAGGTGGTAGAATAGATCAGTTGCTACCATAATTAGCTAGTTATTACTAAAGGGAAGAAGGCAAAGGGAAGCTACAAACCCATCCACACACTCCAGGGGACTGCCACCAAGGAGGCTTAATCCTTTTGGAGCAGTGGTTCTCAACCTTCCTACTGCCACTACCCTTTAACACAGGTCCTCATGTTGTAGTGACCCCCAACCATAAAATTATTTTCGTTGCTACTTCATAGCTGTCATCTTGCTACTGTTAATGAATTGTAATGTAAATATCTGATATGCAGGATGTCTTAGGTGACCCCTGTGAAAAGGTAGTTTGACCCCAAAAGGGGTCGAGACACACAGGTTGAGAACTGCTGTTTTGGAGGGACAGGAAATCTCTCCAGGAGCACTGCCTGTCCTCCAGTACTGCATTGTCTTGGGAACAAGGGGAAGTAAGTACATGCACAATAGAAGCCAAAATGGCACGGGGGGGGGGGGGGAGGGAGTGCTTGACCATAGAGGACTTTCAGTCCAATCTGGAAAAGGGATTATTGGTCAGGGTTGGACCTATCAGAGGCCTATAATCTTGGGCAGTCGATTGATTATTTTGCAAAAACTCCTGCTTCTTCCCAAGCCTAAAATGATGAAAACCCAGCTTAACAAAGAAGCTCTCTCTTGCCCAGCTAGTGGTGCACTGGCCCAGCATTGGCACTTCCGCTTGCCAGGGTACACGCAACCATGCAGGTCTAGCGGCCAACTGGCGCGTGCAGCAGGCCACAGTGACTCCATAAGCTTTAATAAGAAACAGAAACTCTGAACCTGGCCTTTGTTTTAGCCTTGTTGAAGACATAGTTTGACTTTCCATGGCCAGTCAGGGAGAGACAGGCCTTAAACCCAGGGGCAGCCTTCCCAAATAGATCTTGCCACACCACAATCTCCCAAATGTGGGTCCTTGGAATGTTTTCCTCCTCATTCCGTGGAAGAGCCTGATTTCTACCAGCAAAACAATGAAAAGGACCTGGGTCTTCAATGATATAACCAAGCTCCTATTATAACAAACCCTGGAGAGAGCTACCTTGGATTCTTTGTTCTGTGTGACAATAAATTTCCTATTAAGTGCTTACATCAATGGCAGCTGAAGGTTTCTATTTTTAGCAGCTGGAGACATACTAAAGGATACAGTGTATTGAAAGATATTGCAGACTACCACATGCCCCTGTCAGGCTTACTCAGTTCATGCAAAGTGAAAAGTCCCTGTCTACAAAACTGTCAATCTTCAGAGTTTCTTTTGAATGACAAAAATAACA
Organism: Lasiurus borealis; assembly: GCA_004026805.1. Taxonomy (NCBI): domain Eukaryota; kingdom Metazoa; phylum Chordata; class Mammalia; order Chiroptera; family Vespertilionidae; genus Lasiurus; species Lasiurus borealis. The sequence goes on along the minus strand of PVJN01020322.1, from coordinate 25,780 downwards.
CTCAAATCTGAAGAGACTTTGGAGGATGTAAAGACTTGCTGGTTTTTCCACGCATCTGATTTCCACCTTCTTCCCAATACTTCTTCCAACATTTCCTCTCTTCTGTTTGACTTCTGAAAAACTTTAGTACTTGCAATGCACACGCAGGAACTCTGCCACTTACTGGCTTTGCAACTTTGGGAAAACTACATAATTTCTGATGGCTTTGATTTTCTTACGATAGATTAGTAGTACCTAACTTATGGACTTATGTAGAGTATTGAATGATGTGATATATGGAAAGATGCTTCTCCGAACAATGCCTGGTACCTCTGGTAAGCTATTATTATTATTATTACCTGTTATTAACCCAAACTCAAACTTCCCCCCTGACCAGGATGGCTTTGTTCACTTTCATGTTAGCAATAGCATAAAAAAATGTGATAAGAGTACATTTGTCATGATCAAAGTAGATTATCATGATTAAATGGATAATATATTTTAATGCACTTAAACAAAAATATGAGGAATAACTATGCTCACACTTTAGCTTATGAAAATATTTTGAATATGCTTCATAGGATATATTTAGAAACAGTAAGCAAAAAAACATAATTTTGGGAAATTTCTTAAGCATTTTCGCAACTGTGTCCTGTAATTAAATTGAAAGCGGGATTGAAGTAGATTTAAAGAAATGTGATGACTATATACAATGTAGTGACTTAGACTAGATTCAATTCTGACACAGGAAAATATATATTAGTGGGAAAACAGGTGGGATTCAAATAAAGTCAAGGTTTTAGTTGATAGTAAGGTACCAATTTTAATTTCTTGGTTATGTGAAATGTTACATTAGATGTTACATCATTAGAAAAGCTATGTAAATGATATGCAGGTATTTCCTGTATAATCTTTGCAAGCTTTCTATAATATAAAATTATTCTAAAATAAAAAGGTTATATTTTAATTGACTAAGGGACAACACAAATGCCCCAGAAGCTGAACATATAAGCTCCTATTATTATTCTTATTTCATAGATGAGGAATCAAAAGGAAAATAGATTATTTAATCTGCCTAAAATTATAAAGGGAGTAAAAGTAATAAAACCTAGATTGTCACACAGGTCACTCTACTGGAATTCTAACTTTTAATTTTGTCTTTAAATTATTTAGGATTTCTTCTCTACACATTTCTTTCTTGCTTTTGATACTAAAGATGAAATACATTAGATTAGGTAGTTTAAACATAGAACTTTTCTAAGACATGGTTTTTGCTATTACTTGTAGACTGTAATTATACCTTTAGGATCATACTATATTCCAAATTTATATTATTTCTAAATTAAGCTAGGACTATTATATCTACTATCTCACCTGGATTTGGTACTGCTTTTCTCATAGAAAAAATCAGAAAATCAGAGAAAGTAACATAGTATATGGTCCATCAATGTTAGCATTTTTATTGTTGTTATTATTTTTATTGGTAACTTTCCCAGCTCTGAATCTAATTCATTAAATTTTATTAACTGTGCCTACTCTGCCATGTAAATTGCCCGCTGAATTTTTCATTTTAATATCTGTATGTATTTTCTTTATTTCAGGATCTTTTTAAAACCTATTTTTATAATGTATTGTTATAGTTCCACATTCATTTTGTATGTTTTATTACACTTTAAATCATTTTAAGTATGTTTCCTATTTCATAGCCTTTCCAACTCCTTTTCGGCATCTGATTTTTAAAAATTGAGTGTTTTTATGTGGTTTCTAAGTTTTACTTGACCTTACTTTAAGTGACACTTGTTTTTCTTCTCTTGTATCAGTTATTGAAATGTTTCTCTAGAGGCATTTTAATCTTATTTTTACCACATACCCCAGTAGAATCTCCGCTCCACATCTATTTTTTTTATGTTAACTTTTATTCTGGAATATTCTCAACACAAAAATAATTAGAATTCAAACTCCAAACCTATGAGATCACAATTTTTATTTCCCAACAGAGACTTAATTTTTCACCTATCCTGATGTGTACCTGCGAAAAGCTTCCTTGTTGCCTTGCAGAGTCAATAGGTGCTTATTCTTTTTTAACATTTCCTTTCTTTAGGACAGTGCCCATCCAAGCTTTCTTGGGGATCTTTGATTTCAGTGCTCAACCCACACCCACTCAACACACTTTTTTCTTTCTCCAGATTGGTTTGACTAATGGAGGATTTTGTGGTTCCATATAAATTTTAGGATTGCTTTTCCTGTTTCTGTAAAAAAAAAAAATTCATTGGGATTTTGATAGGGATTGCACTGAATCTGTGAAGTAATTAAAACTGTATGGTCCTGGCATAAAAATGAACATAGACAAATAGAACACAACAGAATAGAGAGCCCAGAAATAAACCCACACATAAATAGTCAACTAATCTTCATTGAGGTTGCCAGAATACACAGTGGGGAAGGATCATCTTTTCAACAAATGGTGTTGGGAAAAGTAGTTATCCAGATGGATTCAGAGGCCTTTGGACTCTTATCTCACATCATATACAAAGATAAACTCAAAATGGGTTAAAAATGTAGATGTAAGACCGGAAACAATGATTCCTAGGAAAGAAACATTAGAGGAAATGCTCCTTGATGTTACCCATGGCAATTATTTGTTGGGAATAATCCAAAAAAAGCACAGGCAACAAAAGCAAAAATGAACAAGCACAGGCAACAAAAGCAAAAAATGAATAAAAATTAAAGCTCTGCAAAGCAAAGGGACTTTTAACAAAGTACAAAGGCAACTCGCAATGGGAGAAAGTATTTGCAAACCATATATCTGCTAAGTGGTTAATACCCAAAACATACAAGCAATTCCTACAGTTGTGGGGTGTGGGGTGGGGGAAGGAAGCTTAATAACCTAATCTTAAAGTGGTCAAAGTATCTAAATAGACATTTCTCTAAAGAAGACAAATAATTCCTATATAATCCTATGTAATAAAGAGGTAATATGCAAAGTGACCATCACTCCAACACATAAAATGGTTGTCCCCAAGTGGTCAAATGGCCACTCCCAGGTGGAGACAAGATGACCACCATAGATGGCCAGCAGGAGAAGGCAGTTGGGAGGGACCAGGCCTGCAAGGGAGGACAGTTAGAGGCGATCAGCCCTGCAGGGAAGGGCAGTTAAGGGTGACCAAGCCGGCAGAGGAGGGCCGTTGGAGGGGACCAGGCCTGCAGGGGAGGACAGTTAGGGGCAATCAGGCCAGAAGGGGAAGACAGTTAGGTATGACCAAGTTGGCAGGGGAGGGCAGTTAAGGGCAACCAGACCTGCAGGGGAGGGCAGTTGGGGGTGACCATGTCTGCAAGGGAGGACAATTAGGGGTGACCAGCCTGGCAGGGGAGCACAGTTAGGGGCAACCAAGTCTGTAGGAGAGGGCAGTTGGGAGTGACCAGGCCTGCAGGGGGGACAGGGGCAACTAGACAGTTAGGGAGTGATCAGGCTAGCAGGCAGAAGCAGTTAGGGGCAATCAGGAAGGCAGGGAGGTGAGCAGTTGAGAGCCAACAGTCCTGGATTGTGAGAGGGATGTCTGACTGCCTGTTTAGGGATCAGGCCTAAACTGGCAGTTGGACATCCTTCAAGGTGTTCCAGATTGGAGAGGGTATAGGCTGGGCTGAGGGATACACACCCCCATGCACAAATTTCATCCATCCAGCCTCTAGTTGTATATAAAAAGATACTTGACATCACTAATCATCGGGAAAATTCACCTCAAAACCGTGATGAGATATCACCTCACACCTGTTAGAATGGCTATTATATAAAAAAAAAAAGATAGCAAGTTTTGTTGAGGATGTGGAAAAATTGGAACATTTGTACAGCATTAGTGGTAATTTAGAATGGTGCAGCTACTAATGGAATTGAGGCTCCTCAAAAAATTAAAAATAGAATTGCTATATGATTCAGCAATCCCACTTCTGGATATATATCCACAAAGAATTATTAATAAGATCTGGAAGAGCTGTCACTTCCTCATGTTCATTGCAGCATTATTCATTATAACAAAGATGAATAATGAATAGAAACAACCTACGTGTTCACCAGTGGATGAATGAGTAAAGAAAATGTGATGTATACATACAATGCAATATTATTCAGCTTTTTAAAAAGAAGTAAATCTTATCATTTGCAACAACAGGGATGAACTTAAAGAACATTATGCTGAGCAAAATAAGCCAGTCACAGAAAAAATAAATGTTGCCTGGTTTCACTTACATGAGGAATCTAAAGTAGTCAACCCATACAAACAGGGAGTAGAGCAGTGGTTGCTAGGGGCTGGGTGTGAGTAGGGGAAAACGAGTATAAAGTTCCAGGTATGCAAGATGAATAAATTCTAGAAATCTGCTGTAAAATATAGTGTCTACAGTTAACCATCGTGTATTGCACACTTACAATAAATTATTAACAAGGTTGATCTCATGTGAAATGTTTTTATCACACACAAAAAATGGGTGGGCATGGGAAAACTTTCAAAGGTGATAGATATGTTTATTACCATGATGTGGTGATGATTTCGTGGGTGTATGCATTTGTTCAAACTAACCAAATTGTATACATTAAATATATGTAGTTTTATCTATGTAATAGAGGCCTGGTGCACAGATTCATGCACCACTGGGGCCCCACAGCCTTGCCTGCACCCTTTTGCAATCCAGGACCTCTTGGGGGATGTTAGACTGCTGGTTTTGGGGATTGGGCTGAAACCAGCAATTGGACATTCCCCTAGGGATGTAGCAGTGCGCAAAGAGGTAGGTGTCCAGGAAGGAGGCCAAGCCAGGGTTGGGCACCACACTGCTCCTGCTCATCCCTGCCCCCCTGTGCCTGCCACTGCTGCCTGGGAGTGCTGAAAGAGGCTTCTGGCTGAGCAGTGCTTCCACTGTGGGAGCACACTGACCACCAGGGGGGCAGCTCCTGTATTGAGCATCTGGCCCCTGGGTCAGTGCACTTAGGCTTTTATATAAACCAGAGGCCTGATGGAGAAAATTAGTGCACTGGAGGGGTGTCCCTCAGCTCAGTTTGCACCCTCTCCAATTTGGGACAAATTAGTGGATGTCCCACTGCTGGTTTAGGCCTGATCCCTGCAGGCCTAAACCAGACATCCCTCTCACAATTCAGGACTGCTGGATCCTAACTGCTCACCTGCCTGCTAGCCTGATCGCCCCCTAACTGCTCCCCTGACAGCCTAATTGATGCTTACCTGCACCCCCTACTGCCCTCCCTTGCTGGTCATATTGTGGTAGCCATCTTGTGAGGATGTGGGGGCAGCCATATTGTGGGGCCATCTTATGATAATGTGGGAGTGGCCATCTTGTGACAGCATGGGGGTGGCCCCCTGGTGAGGGCTACCTAGGCTTTTATTAGTATAGATATAAAAGGCTAGGTGACCATCTGACTGTCTGACCAGCCAGTACATATGACACACAATGACCAGGAGCTGCTGAACTGCAATGACTTGGCAGCAGCACTTCTCAGGTGATACACCCCAGAACCAAAGAGGAGGTATCCTGATTCCTTGCGGGATCACACGATTTCACCTTTGGCCATGGGTTTTGTTGTTGTTGAGGCACTGTTGGCCCCAAATTACTGCTGAGCTGCAATAATTAATTTCCTTTTAATGTGTCTACAGTTAACCATTGTGTATTGCACACTTAGTATAGGCCACTAGTGTATACTAATAAAAGCATAATATACTAATTAGACCACATATCTTCTGAACATCCTTCAGGACATCCTTCTAGACAAAGCCACAGTGGTAGGGGCCAAGGCAGATGTATTAGGGGTGACCAGGCCAGCAGGGGAGAGCAGTTAAGGGCAACCAAGCTGGCAGGGAAGCAGTTAGGGGCTTCAGGCAGGCAGGCAGAGTAGCTAGAGGTAATCAGGCAGGCAGGCAGGCAGGCAGGTAAGCAGTTAGGAGCCAGTGGTCTCAGGCTGTGAGAGGGATGCCCTACTGCCAATTTAGGCCCAATTCTTCTGTGAGATCAGGCCTAAAATGTCAGTTGGACATTCCCTGAGGGGTCTCAGATTGGAGAGGGTTCAGGCTGGGCTGAGGGAACCCCACTCCCGCCCTAATACTATATAATAAAAGGATAATATGTAAATAGGCCAAAAGGCAGAATAACTAAACAACCAATCAAAGTGTAATATGCTAATGATATGCTAAGGCTGCTCACTATGATGTGCACTCACCACCAGGGGACAGATGCTCTGACCAGTAGGTTAGCTTGCTGCTGGAGTCTGGCTGATTGATCAGGAATGAGCAAGATGGGCCAGATACACCCTGGAGCCCTCCTGTGGTCCCTTCCTGGCCCAATTGTGCACCAGTGGGGTCCCTCAGCCTGGCCTGTGCTCTCCTACAATTAGGACCCCTTGGGGATATCAGAGAGCCGGTTTCAGTCCAATCTCACAAGCGAGGACTGCTGTGGCAGTGCAAGCCTCTCCCAATTGGGCTGATTGGGTGCAAGCCCAGGGCAAGCACAGTGGGGCCGGGGTGAGTGGGAGTGGCAGGTAGGAGCCAAAGGCGGTGTTGGACTATAGGTTTCAGCCCAATCCCTGTAGGCCACCCAGAGGGACCCCATTCATGCATGAATTCGTGCACCAGGCCTCTAGCATATAAATAAAGCTGTAAAAATATTGAATGAAAAATGGGTTTAAAGGTGATTGTAACAAGACAAAAATAATAATTATCACAACAGCAACAACAAAACACTGGTTTCTGTCCTTGCACAGCCCATGTCATGACCAAGTGCAACCATTTCCACCAGGCAGCTCCTATGGTGTGGCTAACAGCATTCTTTATAATTCTAGTACTTAGACATTTCCCCATTCCTTTTATTTCCCTGAAATTAGCCATTGTGATGTTAATTTTATGGGTCAACTTGGCTAGCCCACAGTACCCAGATATTTGGTCAAACAGCAGTCTAGCTGTCTACTGTGAAGGTAGTTTTTAGATGAGGACTTTAAGTAAAGCAGATTACTCCCCACAGTGTGATTGAGCCTCACCTAGTCAGTTGAAGGCCTTAAGAGAAAGACTGACTTCCCCGAAGAAGAAGTAATTCAGCCAGAAGGTTGCCTTAAGATTTGACCTGCAACATCAACTCCTCCCTGGGTCTCCAGCCTGCCAGATTTTGTGCCTGCCAGCCTCCCCATTACCTAACCCAATTTCTTAAAGACACACACACACATACACACACACATACACACCCTGTGGGATGTTTCCCTAGAGAACTCTGACTAATATAGTTTACTAGTGGCCTGGTGAACAAATTTGTGCCCATTGAAAGGAAATTAATTAGGAGAAGTATTTCAATATTGCTATTTGCCCTTTCTCTATAATAGAAGTGTCAACCAAATTCACAATCGACAATGACAGTTGGAAACACAGGTGTGCAATTGTTACTAGCGAGACTTTATATGTATCACACATGCGCAAGTCAACTTAGCCTTTTAGAGATATAAAATAAACTTGCTTAATTAGACTTGCTTTCTGATTTAGCTAAACTTTTTCCAACCCAGTGAAGTACCCCGACTTTTCTTCCAGGTAATTGTCAGCAACACAGCAGCAAATATCAACATGAAACAGATTATCATTGTAGATCACACAGGGAGAACAAAGATAAAATATTTAACTGCAGCAGTGTTTTTTACTATATTCTGCTCAGTGATAAAACCTGAAGTTACTTTCAAGGTCCATCATTTCTTACTTATTTTCAGTCAGGTCAAATTCCTAAAGTTTCTAAATCTCCATTTTCTGGCTAATGAGAAGAAAATAGGATTCTACTGAGTCTCCTACTTACCTACTCCAGGACTTCTGTGAGGATCAAATTAAAGAGGCACGAGACAATGCTTCACAGAGATTTGTTTACAGTGTGAAATGTTTCCACCTGGCTATAAAGCAAGTCATGTTCCTGGGCTGAAGAAAATGCAAGGAGGTTAATGGTCACTAGGGAGAGGAAGCTGGGCATTGCTACGTGACATCATTACCTGGATGGACACTTAGCATGTTAGCCTTTTATATATACAGATGTTTTCAAAAGAGTTTCTTATTTTTATTTTCTCTAAAAACTCTAGACATTTAGAGAAGTGTGTATGTTACCTAGGTTTTTCCTGAAGAGCCCAAACAATTCTGCATAGTTTTAAAGTTAATCTATGTTATCCACATAACAAGAGTATTGCAGTTTATTTCCCTTCTCTTGTTAAATGGCTATAATGTAAAAGTAAAAAATTGTGTAAAGTAATAATTGGCACTGAAGAAAAACTTCCTGAGGTAACATCAATGACCAAAACAAACAAATGAGAGTCAGTCACCTGGGATTACAGATAGCATTTTAATTATTAGGGGAGGAGGTTTAGAGACAGCACAGCCAGCTGCTTTAATTCCTAATTAATCCCAAAACCATCATTCAAAGGACCAATCAGCCATTCAGCCATTCAGAGTGGAGTTTTCAGATCTGATTGTTAATAGACAACAGTTCAGAGCTTCCTAAGAAAAACAGTATAAGAGGAGGTTTTTTTTCTGGAGATCTAATACTTACTAGCAAATAACTATAGTTTTCAGAGCTCACTATTTGATAAGCACCTACAGGGTCTTACCTCTGCATATTAATAAAAGGCAAGGTTTAGCTGTCCACTTCAAAGCATCCCAGCTAAACGAACAACTTGGTAGGCTACATTATCTAAGTTGACGTACCTGACTGTTTTGGCCATATTATGTTTTATTTGCTTCTTCCCTTGGGCCAGGCCACTAGTAAACAAATATTAAAACGAGACAATGTTCTGAGTGTGTGGACATGTATATACTTATACATACATAAAATGTCTTATTTAATAGCAATGATAATTATACCAGTTGTAACCACAAACATGTTTCCTAAATGTCAGTCACTATGCTAAGTATTTTACAGATGTTTCCTCATTTAGAGTTTACTACAGGCCAATGGCATTTGTTTGTCTCATATTCCAGATTGTCATAGCTAAAAACTGACAGAGATGTGGTCCAAATGTCAGTCTAGGGACTCAATCACTAAGCCTCGGGCTTCTCAAAAAGAAAGGGAATAATAATAATCTTGGGTAAGATTATGAGTGATTTTTCCCTATATACTATTTTACTTACCATTTTTATACAAAATGGATAACTTGCATATTTTTCCTTAAGTAGAAGTATAAGCAGATATTAGGGTGCACTATAGAAGCAACGTGTTGTTTAATATATCTATTTCAGAGAGGAAGGGAGAGGGAAAGAGAGAGAAACATCAATGATGAGAGAGAATCATTGGTCAGCTGCCTCCTACATGCTCCACACTGCATGTGCCCTTGATTGGGAATCAAACTGTGACCTCCAGGTTCATAGGTCAACGCTCAACCACTGAGCCATGCCAACTGGGCAGCAACATGCTTTTTGATTGAAGCAGACTGATCAAGTCCTGGATTTTCTCTTGATCTTTGCTCACTTGAATGTTAAGTCACTCAGTCTCCCCGAGGCTCAGTTTTTTCTTAAAGGCATTGTGATTGGTGACATAAAATATGTTGTCTTGACACAGTGCCTAAATATAATAAACACATAGTAAATGTTATTCTTGTTTTTGTTACTTTCATTCTCATTACTATGAAAACAGAGTCTCCATTTTTTCATAAAAACAGGGTTTTTAAATATCTACATATATGACAGGGCCATTCCACAGAGAACTTCCTTGGTCAAAAGAGCTAGACATCTGCCAGATCCCCTCCAGAAGAAGAAATAGTTCCCAAGCCACCACATTTCCTTGTCACTGTAGAACAGTTTTCATTATCACCATGTCATAACAATTACTTGTGTATCTCACTGAGACCATCAAAACACATTTAGCTTGTAGCTTAACTGTCCTGCTAAGTGGTAGCAATGAAAAATAGTGGAGAAATGTTGTTGTCCAGGATAAACTATTTCAGAAACAAAGAACCATTGCTCTATGAGCTAACTTTGGTGTTAGATACCTTTCATAATATCAGAAAATAATAACATATCTAGGCATCAATAACTATATACAGTGTTATTTTATATTAAAATTTTATATTTGATTATATATCATATTACTTAGATATAATCTCTAGGTTGTCAATATAAAACGTTTTAAAAATCATTTAATTATTTTGGTGTTGTAGAGTTTTTAAGAAAATTAAGTCATGTAAATAGAGTCAGGTCAGGTCTTATGAGTGACTAACTGTGATTCTAAAATACTAAACCAGTAATTGAAGGGTCCCCTCTACTATACTTGAAAGAATCAGGGAAGTTAAAAGTGTGAACAGTTTTTTATTACCCCTTATGAATTATGTATGTTTCACCTCCCTATATGAGAAAATATTAAAAAGGCAGAAAGCAGTGATTTTGCTAAGTCATAATTAAAAAGATAAGGCCAAATTGCTGGACAAATTATGGCCACTTGTCCGAAGCCCCACTCCATTCACTATCATTTGGATGAAAGTTTCATCTTCCAACTCCCAAAGTTTTCCTTCTTTAATCTATTTTGTGTGCTGTGAACAGAAATGTATGATATTGATTAAATTCAGAGGAACTACTGGGTTGTGCATGTTAGGTCACAATGGGTTACTGCTACTAGAAAAGCAAAATTAGAGTTTTAGGAATACTATCTAATAAAAGGGTAATATGCAAATTGACTGTCACTCCAACACACAAGATGGCCACCCCCATATGGTCAAAGGTGACCACTCCTATGTGGACACAAGATGGCTACCACATGATGGCTAGCAAGGAGGGAAATTGTGGGCGATCAGGCAAGCAGAGGACAACAGTTGAGAGGGACCAAGTTTGAAAGGGAGGGAAGTTAGGGGTGACCAGGCCTACAGGGGAGGGCAGCTATGGGGGACCCAGGCCTGCAGGGGAGAGCAATTGGGGGGGACAAAGCCTGCAGGGGAAGGCAATTAGGGGTGACCAGGCCTGCAAGGGAGGGTAGTTAGGGGTGATCAGGCCAGCAGGGAAGGGCAGTTAGAGGTGACTGGGCCAGCAGGGGAGGGCAATTAGGAGCAATCAGGCCAGCAGGGGAGCAGTTAGGTGTCGACCAGGCTGGCAAGGGAGTGGTTAGGAGGTGATCAGGCTGGCAGGCAGAAGCAGTTAGGGGCAATCAGAAAGGCAGGCAGGCGAGTGATTAGGAGCCAGCAGTTCTGGATTGTGAGAGAGTTGGGCCTAAATGGTCCAGTTGGACATCTCTTGAGGGGTCCCAGATTGGAGAGGGTGCAGACTGAACTGAGAGATACATACACCACCACCCCCCATGCAAGAATTTTGTGTACTGGGCCTCTAGTGTTAAATAAATGAATGAATACTTAGGTGGTAACCTTGCTATGATGGAGATTTAGTGTGAAACTAGAAAGAATCTGGTTAACCTCTAGGCAAACATTTTAAGACTTAAAAGGGTCAACATCTGGGGAGTCATTAATTTACAGATAGAGGGTAGCCTGGGGATGAAGGCAAATTTTCTTACATAAAAAAAGTAGTAGATTAAAATACAGACTCACAGGGGGCCCTAGGGAATCAGCATGTTTTAAAGTGCCCCAACTCTCAACAACTGATGGAAAGTAAATTTGGAAACACTGACTTAGGAAGTAAAAATGACAATCAAATCAACTTTTGGTAAACTAATCTGCCACCTCCAATGACATTGCAACAACAACAACAAAAAAAACACAAAATATGTAATCTTTACGTTTAAGCAATCTTGCCACAATGCTGAATCAGCCATATTTGACATAGTAGAGATTTAAATAATCCAGCATACATTTTTGTCTTTGAATTGCCAATTCGTTATTTTGTTCAGTCTCTTACCCCACCTAATTGAGCAATCTTTTAACTTATACCATTTCCATCTCAATTTCAAGTGACATATAAAATTGAATGACAGAAGTAAACAGGTATTGTGGAATCTATAATAATATCACAAAGATTGGCATTACTCATTAATTACCAATTACCTTCTCAGATTTCTAGATTTGAATATACTCTAAGCACTGACAATATATTCTTGCATAACTAATGCTAAGGTTGGAATTTAATCTGTTCTAAAAGTCAGCCTTCAAATTCAGGCCCCCTCTCTGGGCAAAAGCAGTAGCAAGGTTGCAGAGTTTCAACTGTGTCCTCCCCAACAGTTTTCAACTTTCCCTAACCATATGCCAATAGCACTGGAAGAGTTGAAGATCTACGTATTTTACCACAAGGATGGGAAACATCCCATTCTGGGGTGTCTGAGAAGCAGAGGAGTAGAACTGGAACCTACATTTTCATAAGCCACACGGCATGATTCTAACTCTGTCACTAAATGTATTAGTTAGGATAGATAGAGTACATGATCATTCATGCCTTGGTTTGCCAATCTAGTAGAATAATAATACCTGAATCTTCCTTTTCCCTAGGAATATTGGAAAGATAACATTACTGAATTTACATTTATAAGTTAAAACTTAAGGATTATATTTGTTTAAAGTAGCAGTTGAAATTAAGAGGTTAAACATTAGAAAAATTTGAATCCCAAACCCAGTATACCACTTACTCTTCACTGAACTTGTGTATCAGTTTCAAACCTGCAAAGAAGAGAGAATTAACAACAACCTCATGGAATTTTGTGAGATTAAAACAGGTATTGTTATGTAAAGCACTAGTCTCATGATTGCCATATTGTAGATACTCAATAATAATAATAATAATAATAATAATAATAATAATGATGATGTTAGTAAAGGAGAGAGGAGCTATAAATTTGCTGGATTTTTTTTCCCCAAGTAAGAGTGATAAATAAAGCTGTGCTGCCATGGCCACTAATATTTTGGGGATCTTTGTTACTGCTGCGTAACCTAGTTCTCCTGGTCAGTTGATGGAAGAATGTTTTGCTTCTAAATAAAGTAGTTATTTACCAGGGACAGCTTTCCCTATAAACTGTGGTCACCATGGAGATCAGATTCTTCAAGCAATGGATCATCTGCCGGGATGCTGAGAGCAGATCTATGTGTAAATATTCCTGCAGAGGTAAATATTCCTGGCAGAATACACTTCTTGCCAGATGTTCAGTTTCATGTTTAACCAGATGCCCAGTTGTTTTTATTTCCTGCTGTAATTAGTTACTAGCACTCATGGGAATAAGATCTTGAGACATCAGAAGAGAAAGCCTTTCTCGGCGACTTTCAAGGATCCTCTGTCTGTAATAATGTGCAGTCTCCTGACTGCGTGCAAGACTTTGCTGCTTCTCCATTCTTCCCTTCCCCACCCCACACTCTTCCTTCTCCTTGAAGAGCAGGTCTGTTCAGCTGAGATCCACCAGTGCTGTGACTGTGGGCAACACCAGTAGCCCACTGCCCACTGTCCACCTATGGCACTGGCGGCTCCCAGCCCCTCCTCTCTGAGGCCTTGGATAAGCCCTAGAGCAGTGGTTCTCAACCTTTCTAATGCCGCGACCCTTTAATACAGTTCCTCATGTTGTGGTGACCCCCCAACCATATTCATAACTGTAATTTTGCTATTGTTATGAATTATAATGTAAATTCCTGTGTTTTCCGATGGTCTTAGGTGACCCCTGTGAAAGTGTCGTTCGACCCCCAAAGGGGTCGCGACCCACAGGTTAAGAACCACTGCCCTAGAGTCTTGCCAATGTCTATCATGGGAAAGAGTTTGTATGGAAAGATGCTGCTGGAACATGTGTCAGGAGAAAAAAAGTAATGATAAGAAACCACTAGGGGGGAAAGATAAAGCTTATAATTAAAAGAGATCAACACCACATAGGAAAGCCAAGCACACGGGTAGAAAGAAGACAGAATTCAGAGTAAAAAAAACAACAACAGGGATTTGAATCCCAGCTCCTTCAGTCCTACCAATATGATCATACCTAACATTTCTTTTAGCAATCTCTAAGCACATTACATGCATCTTCTCATCTTCTCATCTTCACAACAAACACATGAGGTCAAGTCTACTGTATGATTACCCTGTTTTTCTAAATGGGGTCTGGGGAGAAATGAAGTGTACCACAATTAAAAATGTCCCTTTTAGTCTATCCAACAATTCCTCTCCTTTTAATCTCCAGTGGTGAGCAATTGTTGTGTACATCTGCCAACTACATTCAGGAAGCTAGGAGTCTGAAAAGTCTGTGTAATCAATTTCTGGTACAATCAAGGGACAGGGGGTCTGTTAGGAAACACCTCCTGCAACGCAGCACAGTGACATTTGCTAAAGGTAAGGTGTAGGGCAGCACATGTGAGTATGAGATAGAATTGTACAGATAAAAGTCTCCAGCATTCATAGGCTAAACTGATTTTTTTCTGTTTCTTTACACTGGGTTACATGAGCATTCCCTCCAATGTTTTTTTCCAAATGTGTCTCGGGTAGATAAAAATAACTTAGATCTCTAAATATCTCACCTTCCCCCACTAGAAACCTTCAATAGCTCCTCAACGAAGAAAATGTCGATAACCCTTAATGAGGAATTGCAGATTCTTCACAATCTTCCCAAGCATACCTTTCTGGCAATATATATGTGTTATAGCTACCTCACACCTCTGCTACCACAACATGCTTTTACCTGTGTCTTTGGTCATGCGGTTTCCTCTACCAGATGCACCTTTTTCCTAATCATTGTCTGTCAAAACAATATCATGTATATTGGTTTGCTGGCCATAGAAAGGTACTACAACTGGGTGGCTTAAACAACATAAATTTGTCTCACTGTTTGTAAGTTGGAAGTCCAAGATGAAGGGTTTGCAAGATTGGTTCCTCCGGAGGGCTGTGAGGGAGAATCTGTTCCATGTCCCCCACCCCCTCACTTCTGCTGGTTTGCTGGACATCTTTGTCATTCCTAGCCTGTTTTCCAACATTTCTTCTTCTAAGGCTTTCAATCTCTAAAATAAGGATGAGCACCCATCATAGGCTTCCAATCTCCAAAATAAGGATGAGCACCCATCACTTTGAGGCCCTGAATCCTTTTGAGACTGTAACATGCTTTTTAAAATTACTAAATGAAAAGTATGACTTCCATAGCTAAAAGGTGTTTTGTGAATATTGAAGTGAAATGATTCTCCATAGAAACTGATCTTCCCTCATTAAACATGCTGAATCCAAATGAAATTGAAGCCTTGTAATTACCAAGAGAAGGAAAGATCAATTGATGCTGTTCCATAAAGCTGTCCTTTCATTTATTTCTTGTGAATCACATGAACTTCGGGGAGATCTCATATCCATGTTTTTCATTAAGGACCAGGTAATGCGCTTAGCTTCCTTTTTTATGACTCAGTCTAGGGAACACTGTGATCTGGCTTCTGGGTTTCAAAATAAACAAACTATTTTTCTCATTAATGTTGGAATAACCTTGGAGAAGCTGAGAGACTGGTTTTACTAAGCTTTGAAAAAGAAAAAGCAGTGCATTTTAGAAAGCCAAATATATATATATCTACAACAAGATGATAGAATTTGTCTGTTGAGGTGTATGGCACAACATCCACCTGGGCCTGCAGGCCAGGAGAGTAATTCTCTGACACAGTAGCCTCCAGGTCAGTTCTGAGAGGAAGGAAGGCCAAGAATAGTTTCACCACCCACACTTGAGAGTCCACATTCACAAGGTTCTCAGTTTCAGGGAGTAGATCACCTATTACCGTTTGCACTCACCTTGCCATGTATGGTGCAACAATTCTAATTTGAAGGGGACCAATACTCAGGACTGGGTGGAGGTGAGGGGAAAGGGATTTGTGTTCTTACTTGGTGGGGCAACATATATATACTAGAGGCCTGGTGCACAAAATTTGTGTACCGTGTATATGGGGGAGGTGTCCCTCAGCCCAACCTGCACCCTCTCCAATTTGGGACCCCTTGGGAAATGTCCAACTGCCAGTTTAAGCCTGATCCACAAGGCAGCTGCACATCCCTCTTATAATTTGGGACTGCTGGCTCCCAACCGCTTGCCTGCTTGCCTCTAACTGATTCTGCCTGCCAGTCTGATCACCCCCTAGTCACTTCCTGCCAGCCTGAGTGATGCCTAACTGCTCCCCTGCTGGCCCAATTGCCCCCAACTTTTCTCCCTGCCAATCTGGTCCCTCCCAACTGCCCTCCCCTGCAGTCCTTATCCCCCTCCACTACCCTCCCCTGCCAGCCTGGTTACCCCCAACTGCCCTCCCTTACAGGTCTGGCTGCCCCCAATTGCCCTTCCCTGCAGGCCTTGTCACCTCTAACTGCCCTCCCCTGCTGGCCTGATCCCCCCCACTGCTCTCCCTCCCCTGCAGGCCCAGTTGACCCCAACTGTCCTCCCCTGTAGGCCCAGTTGCCCCCAACTGCCCTCCCCTGATGGCCTGGTCACCCACAACTGCCTCCTCAGTGAACTATCTTGTGGAGGCCATCTTGTGACCACATGGGGGTGGTCATCTTGTGTGAGGGCATGACAGCCAATTTGTATATTACCTCTTTATTATACAGGATATATCCTCTCCCCATCTCCATAAGTACCTTCTCCCTATTTTTAGTCTTGCTTTTTCTAACATGTTTTCTGCATAACCATCCCTGTTAGCACATCACTCTTTTTTAACAGCTTTATTGAGGTATATTTCATAGGCAAGAAACTGCATATATTTAATGTATTCAATTTGATGAGTTAGAACATGTGCATATACCCATGAAACTATCACCACAGTCAAGATAACAAATATATCCATCACCTCCAAAAGTTTCCTTTTGCTCCTTTGTTTTTTCCTTTGTTGTTATTTTTGTGTATGAAATATGAACATCGACTGAGAGATCTACCCTCTTAATAATATTTAAGTGCAGAATACAGCATTGTTAACTTTAGGCAACATATTACTCTTTATACAAATGTTGTTGAAAAGGAGTCACGTTTGCAGAATGTGCTCAAGGAGACTGTTTATCTGATCCCTGCCTTAGCAATGCTTCTGATTGTCATTCATGGATTTTAATTGGAAAATTTCAAATCAGGTCCAATCAACAAGGTTAGTTTACTTGTGTTGTGTTAGAGGCAGAAAGGGTGGCCCTAGTCAGTTTGGCTCAGTGGATAGAGCGTCAGCCTGCACATTGAAGGGTCCTGAGTTTGATTCTAGTCAAGGGCACGTGTGGGCTCGATCCCCACTAGGGGAGTGTGCAGGAGGCAGCTGATCAATGATTCTTTCTTATCATTGACGTTTCTATCTCTCTCCCTTTTACTCTGAAATCAATAATATATATATATATATATATATATATATATATATATATATATATATATATTTTTTTTTTTTTTAAATAAAGGGTGCCATGAATGCTAGAGAGAGTTTAAAGGAGAAAACATCTGCAAGATAGGAAAATGAAGAGGAGGAGCCTGAGCTATTCTAGACAGCGTTTAATGATATCTCATGTTGCTTCCCATCAAGGAAATGAGGATGTGCTTAGATACTTCCATACCTAGTCGAAAAGAACATACAGTACTTTAGTGTTTATCTTGAAACCTCTTGCGTAGATGAGATGAAAAAAGATGAGTTATGACTCAGTGACTAACTAGAGGAAATGTGTCATAAGACAATGATTTAGCTGTTTGAGTTTCAGCATCACACTCAGCCAATCTGATATACAATTTGAAAGTTGAGAAGTAAACTCACTAAATACTACTTTTATTGCTAATACATTTATTTTCCAAGATAAAATACATTGCTTAATCCCATAATGTTGGATCAACCTTATAAAAAAATTTCACTCTCGAAAGCCAATAAATTTTGATTATTTTTCCCAAGTAAATATCTACATTAGTCATAGAACTTATTATTACAGGAAACTCATAAATGCAATAAAATAATTTATTCTCTCCCTGTGGGGAATATAAATTCATATGTATTAAAAATTAACTATTTCAGAAAGCCAATCATGGCAGCTATCTAGCACCCACAATATAAAATATACACCCTCACAGTTTAGCAAATGTTGACTAATTTATCCAATGAAATACAAAATATCAAATTTTTCATGTTAGAGGAAAGCATGATTTTAAATTTCGGTTGCATTTGGTTCTCTTATATTTATCCCAACCTTTTGAAGATAACATATTTTTCCAGTGTTATTGAGGTATAATAAAAGGCTAATATGCAAATTGACTGAATGGTGGAACAACTGGTTGCTATGATGTGCATTGACCACCAGGGGGCAGAAGACACTCAATGCAGGAGCTGCCCCCTGGTGGTCAGTGTGCTCCCACAGGGGAAGCACTACTCAGCCAGAAGCCAGGCTTATGGCTGGTGAGCGCAGCAGTGGTGACAGGAGCCTCTCCTGCCTTCATGGCAGTTTTTGGGATGTCCAACTGATGACTCCTGGACTGCAAGAGGGAGCAGGCTTGGCTGAGGGACTCCCCTCACCCAGTGCACACATTTTATGCACTGGGCCTCTAGTTAACAAATAAAATTGTATGTATTTAAAATATACAAGTTGAGGAATTGTGATTTTATTTATTTAATTGAGATATTATTTATTTGAGTCTTCCTTCTTTGTTTTTAGTCAGTCTAGCTACAGATTTGTCAACTTTCTTAATTTTTTTCAAGAAGATAGCTCTTAGTTTTCCTCATCTTTTCTATTGTTTTTTTCTAGTCTCTACTTTCAGCTCTGATCTCTATTATTTCCTTTCTTCTGTTAACTTTGGGCTTATCTGTTCTTTTTACTCCAATTCTTCTAGATGTAAACTTAGTTTATTTATTTGAGATCTTTATTTTTTCTTAAACTCCTCTCTTAAAAATGCTTTTGTTGCCCCTCAAGTTTTGGTATGTTGTTTTCCTTTTTTTGTTGTTTCAAAATACTTTCTAATTTAACTTTGATATTTTTCTTTGACTGTTCAGCAGTGTGCTGTTCAGTTCCCACATTTTTGTGAATTTTCCAAGTTTCTTTCTGTTTATTGATTTCTAGTTTCATACCATTGTGATCAGAAAAGATGCTTGACATTTTGATCTTCTTAAATGTGCTGAGACTTGTTTTGTGACCTAACACATAATGTATTCTGGAGAATGTTCCATGTGCACCCAAGAAGAATGTGTATTCTGCTACTGTTTGGATGAAATGTTCTGAATATTTGCTAAGTCTCTTTGGTCTAAAATGTAGTTTGAAACCAGTGTTTAGTTATTGATTTTCTGCGTAGATGATCTATTCATTGTTGACAGTGGAATATTAAAATCCTTAATATTATTGCATAGATGTTTATTTTTCTCTTCAGGTCTGTTAGTATTTGCCTAGTATATTTGAGTATTCTAATGTTGGGTGTATATTTATACTAATAAAAGCCTAGGTGGTCCTTGTGTGTAACATTGTCACAAGATGGACGCTATAAAATGGCCATCACAAGATGGCTATGCACACAGCAGAGATGGGGCCTGGTGGCCACTCTGTACAATGAGGCCTGAGGGTCCCATGGCTTCACATGGCATGGAGAAGGCCAGTCCTGGTGGAGGAGGGTGGTCACAGCAGGGGAGGGCAGTTGTGAGAGATCGGGCCAGCAGGGGAGGGCAGTTGGGGGCAATCGGGCTGGCAAGGGAGCAGTTAGGGGACAATCAGGCTACCAGGCAGAAGCAGTGAGGGGCCATCAGGCAGGCAGGCATCTGGCCTAAACCAGCAGTCAGGCATTCCTGAGGGGTCCCCTATTGGAGAGGGTGCAGGCCAGGCTGAGAGACAACTCTCCCTCCACCCCCAGTGCATACATTTCATGCATTGGGCCACCAGTATATTTATAATTTCTATATCCTATTGATAAATTGACACCTTAGCATTATAAAATGACCTTTTCTGTCTTTTGTTACAATTTTGACTTAAAGTATATTTTTCTTAAATAAGTATAGCTATCCCTACTCTCTTCTAGTTTCTATTATTACTTTCCTTTTAACCTATGTGTCTCCTTATAGATGAAGTGAGTCTCTTATAAACAGTGTATCATTATTGTGTTTTGTTTTGTTCTTTACTTATTTAGCCATTCTATGTTTTTTAATTGGATAAATAGTCCATTTATATTTAAAGTGATTATTGATAGATAAGGATTTACTACAGCCATCTTGTTATTAATTTTGTCTTGTTATTTGTTTTCTTGGCTTTTCAATATATAATATCAAACATTGATTATATTCACATTTATTTAAAATATCTGATCGATAATAATCATTTTAAGGTGTTGGCAGGATATGCAAATTACTTTGATAGAATATTAGATGCTTGATATTTTTTAGTTTCCATTCATGATTTTCATGACTTGACACTCCCTAAGAAGTGTTATCTGCACTTGTGTAGAAAAAAAAAGAGTTGATTTCCCAAATATTCACTAATTTTAAAACTAAAATGTCACTATCTTTTTTTTTTAATATATTTTATTGATTTTTTACAGGGAGGAAGGGAGAGCGATAGAGAGTTAGAAACATCGATGAGAGAGAGACATCGATCAGCCGCCTCCTGCACGCCCCTTACTGGGGATGTGCCCACCACCAAGGTACATGCCCTTGACCGGAATCGAACCTGGGACCTTTCATTCCGCAGGCCGATGCTCTATCCACTGAGCCACACCGGTTTCGGCAAATGTTACTATCTTTGAAGTATTCCTGCAATTATTTAAATCAGGTCTTTTCTCTAAGAGGTCATATAGCAAGTATCTTAGGTCCAGTGGGTTACCCAGCCTCTGTCACAACTATGCAACTCTGTTATTGTAACACAAAAGCAACCACATAGCATATTTAAAAGAATTGACTTTGTTTGTGTTCTTTATTTACAAAACTTTATTTACAAAAACATGAGGCAGACAAGATATGGCCTGTAGCCCAAGTTTTCTCACCAAATCCTGATCTATTTATCACAGGGACACTTACATTCTTTACTCTTCATTAATCAGGTAATAATGAGGAAATTAAAAACATGAAACAATACATTTTAGGCATGAAAATAATCCATAGAATTTTAATTTCTCAGAAAATAACATGACAAACATATTTTTTATCTCCATGTTTAACTGATAGTAAACCTTGGAGTAGTCAATGGGCTCAAGATACATTTTTTGAGCAAAACCAATAACAAATAGGACTCAGTAATAGACTGAATTTAAGAGAAGAATCAATGATGACTCCAAACTTTTTAGCATGAGTGAAAAGTGATGCCACTTATTGAAATGAGAAATACTTGAGTACTGAAATGTTAATTTTGAAATGTCTATGAAACATCAAAGAAAAGCTCCCAGATAGGCTAATGAATGTATTCAGAGAAAAGGTTCTGTCTACCAAAAGATAGTAAAAAGATAAATTTGGGAGTCAGCAACTCATAGATGTCAGTTAAAGCTATGAAAAAGGATGAGGTTGCCTAGACAGAAATGGTAGGAAGAGAAAGCAAGGCAAGGAGAGATCTCAATGTACTTTCTGAATCAACCAAGTAAACACTAATCATGGCCAGCACAGTTAACCAACGCGAAGAGGATCTTATTTCACTCCCAATCTTGGTAAATCTGTAACTTATGGGCGGTAATAAACAATAGTATTTCTATCTCCCATAGTTATTTTCAAGTTTTTCAAATCAGATAGCCCTTTGTCCAGGAAATACGTTGGAGTACATGTTCATCTCAACAAATTTTATAAAATACTGTATAAGACAATAATGATTAATGTACTATATTTAATTTAAGAATTCTATAAATTCATCTTCTTATACTCAGTACCTGTGGTTTTCTAGTCAAAGAGTTAATATTAGCCTTCCCGTTATGTAGAAAAGCAGCAGATTTAAAATCATCTCTGCATTCAGCTCATGCTGCATTTTATTTATATCTACATAATATACTTATTGGTCATTCTCTTTAAAAAATATTTTTATTGATTTCAGAGAGAAAGGGGGAGGGAGAAAGAGATAGGAACATCAATAATAAGAGAAGATCATTGATTGGCTGCCTCTTGCACACTTCCCATCGGGATCAAGCCTGCAACCTGGGCATGTGCTCTGACTGGGAATCCAACAGTGCCCTCCTAATTCATAGGTCGACAGAATCACTGAACCACACCAGCTGGGCTGTTCATCCTCTTAAGAAATACCTGCCCAAAAGTATAGGCAAGTTCCCTGCACTTTAATAATGTGAACAGAACTAGGACTAAGAGGGGATAGTTTTTTTGTCATCTGCTCAGCATTTTAATCTTCACTTATAAAAGTCCACTGTCTATTTTCCAGGAAGATGATGAGAAAAGGAAAAAAGGACAGTAGATGAGAGAACACCAAGTGAATGCTCTGGACAATGAATTTAGTGCAAACAGCCGTTCCATTTTCTGGGCAGTGGGGAAAGATTTATGTAGTTCACCTTGCAGAGGGCTTGAATGGTTCCTATCAGACCAACCCTCTAGTAAATAACAACTACAAACTCAGAAAAGGTATAAAACCAACCTATTGAAGGTATTTGAGGGTAAAAAAAATAGAGTGAAGTCAATATTTGTAAAAAGAAAGTGGCAATAGGTACAATTCCAATTTTTATAGCTTTGGATAGAAGACAGTCTCAAGGATTTAAAAAAAACTGCTTTGAGCTTCTTTCCACCTACTGCTGGAGAGACAAAGTTGTTTAAATTTCAGTTTAACCAAATTACCAGCCTAATTTATTTTTAATCAATATTGTTCAAAGAACCATAATAGAATTAAGAGTTCCTATAACATTCTTCACAATGCTCAAGATGCAATATAAAATTGCTCAACATAAAAATAAACAGGAAAACATGGCCCATTCTCCAGTGGAAAGACAATATAGAAACCAATCCAGAGATGACCCAGATGTTGACATTATCTGACTAGGATTTTAAAGCAGCTAATATCTTTATTATAATAGTATGTTAAAATTAGACTATATCGTCAGAAAAACAAACTGTAAAAGGAATCAAATATAACTTTTATATCTAGAAAATGTTATATCAGAAATTAAAATGTTACTGGATGGGTTTAGTGGATCAGAGTGGAGAAGACAAAAAAGAGATCAGCCAACTTGAAAGTATATTAATAGAAATGATTTAACCTAAGAATAGAAAAGATTGAAAATATAAAGAAGAACAGGGCTTCAGAGATGTTTTGACAATATTGAAAGGTCTACACTATTTGTAATAAGGGTCCCAGAATGAGAGCAGAGAAAGTATGGGGTAAAAAAAAAAAATTTAAAAAGAATAATGGCAAATTTTTCCAAATTTGGCTAAAGTAATTAACATAGTCAACCTGTTAAAAACCAAAGGGAAAAACTTAAGAGTAGACAGAGAAAAATAACACATTGCACGCAAAGGAACAAGAATCACTGACTTCTCATCAGAACAATAATCTTTAAAGTGCTAAAATAATTTTAAAATAGTGAATGTATAGTTTAATCTTCAGTAAAACTACCCTTCTAAATTCAAGATCAAATAAAGGCACGTTTGGATACGAGAAACTTAAAAGTTCATAACCTTCAGACCTGGTCTTCAGGAGGTTCTTTAGGCTGAAGGAGGTAGAAACATAAATCTTCAGGAAATAATAAGAGCATTAGAATTGATATATATGTAAATATGCAAAAGGCTATTTTTTTCTCTTAATTTTTAAAAATACATGTGCCTATTTAAAGAATTACTTTGACCCAAACATTTGAAGATAGACTGAATTTTTCACTTTTTGTCTAAATGTTATTAAGCTTAGATCGTAAAAGATCACCAAATTTATTCTGGCATGAAACTGACATTGGATATAATATGATTTTTCATTTCTGGAGTTAAATATTTTTTTTCTACCAACATTTACTTATCAGATTCATTCTAGTTAGATCTTGTGTGTGTGTGTGTATGTGTGTGTGTTAGAGAGTGTACACATTTAGTTTTATTGTGACAAAGCAACTTGTACACTTTTAACGTTTAAAACTGAGCATCACCAAAACTGGTTTGGCTCAGTGGATAGAGCATCGGCCTGCAGACTGAAAGGTCCCAGGTTCGATTCCGGTCAAGGGCATGTACCTTGGTTGCAGGCACATCCCCAGTGAGGGGCATGCAAGAGGCAGCTAATCAATGTCTCTATCTCATCAATGTTTCTAACTCTCTATCCCTCTCCCTTCCTCTCTGTAAAAAATCAATAAAATATATTAAAAAAACAAAACAAAACAACTGAGCATTATCTTTTCTTTCCAGTGAAACAAAAAGAAAATTTAAAAATAAACAGGAACCAAATTACAATAGAGAAATGTCAATTCCGAATAAGATCCTACAGGTTCTGCTGATACTCCCATTGAGTGGCAGGGCTCAAGTCATCATTAGGAGAGAATTTTATTTTAAAAGTGTCATCTTAGACTGCAAGGATGTCCATTTAACATCACAATTAAACATGCCAAAGGAGAAGCCATGTTGTCAAAATGCCCACTTAACCCACCCAAACATCTCAAACCCACCCTTTGCTCACCTTCTATAACTCCGCCCCCATTTTTAAGTTTTTTTTTTTTTTTATTAAACAAGAGAAAGTAGACAGATACATGTTGGTAAATGCCAACTGTCCATATTCACATAGAGACACAGTGTAATCTCTGAGCCCAATATACGGAGAAAGGAGGAAAAAGCTAGAATTCTATGCACTACTACACAGGGGCCTAGCAACCTCCAGCTCCCAGCAGAGCTAAGGGAGCAGAAGGTTTTTCTTTTTTCCCACAGAGCAGGGTGATGTTGATTCCATTAAGTCTTTCTTGAGACAGGAAGGGGTAAAAAATGAATTTGGAACAGAAAGGGGCAAAGATTCTTTTCCCACTGTATTCTGCTCAAGGTACATTCCCCACCCCTGCCCCCAAATAAGGTGAGAACCATAGTGTGTAAAGGAGAGAAAAAGAGACCTCAAAAACAGCATGACTGAGCATAAGAGGGGGGGGGGAAAGAAAAGGAAAAAAAAAAAAAGACTGCAACTTGCTCCCAGGGACTGGAGAAATTTTCTCCCCTTATTAAAGAAATGTGTCCAGAGTTGATAAGTTTAGCAAGCTTCTAGCCTAATAGGATTATTCTCAGAACCTCTTTTTAAAAAAGGAGACACTTTCTTAATGGAGTTTTATTCTGAGAGATTTCTGATTTGCTAATTAATGAAGCAGTAAGTAATGAACACACTCCTGTGTAGTTAGAACCCCTAGGTTCTAGGAAGTATACTTTGTTCATTAACTTTGCGGACATTTAAATTAGAATAAAGAGCAAGATATTTTCAGATAATGGTAAAATTATTTTTTAATAAAATAGAGGCTACTCCCCCTTCATACACCCACACACATAATAATGTAATGTAAAGTTCCTCCAAAAATAAAATTGTATTTAAAAATTAAATTAAAAATGCATTCAAATGCTGGTGAACAGAAGAAGGTAATTTTGTACTATGAAAAATATTGAGCAAAAAAATCTAAAAAAAGTTATCAAAATCATATATTCAGACTTTTTTCATAATTTCTAAAAATATTCAAAAAATTATTTTCCCAATTCTTGCATTTTCCTGCTGGACATTTGTCCTGGATACTCTATCAATGTCTCAACTTCTATATAGCAGCAATTAAACTTTTCATCTTCTGCCTCAAAACATTTTTCTTTCCTAACTTCTCATTCCTTCTCATTCACCATCGTCTTGGTTTCTGAAGTTTCAAATATAATATTTACTCTTGGTTTCACTCTTATCTCTCATAAAAGAATTGACATTGTCCTATATTTTTTATTGCTAAGTCTCTATAAACTAACCTTTTCTTTTTCTTACCTCTACCTCCAGTATAATTCAGGCTATAAAATACTTCACTTGAGGCCAAGAATCCTGGATTCTGTGCAAGCCTTCATTTT
>PVJN01020321.1:0-36126 GCA_004026805.1 Lasiurus borealis | reverse complement strand
AAAAAAACTCCTGGAGGATATCAAGGGAGAGACTGACAGCAATACAATCATAGTTGGAGACTTTAATACCTCACTATCACCATTGGACAAATCTTCTAAACAAAAAAATCAGCAAAGAAATATCAATCCTAAATGACTCACTAGACCCGATGGAATTAATTGACATCATCAGAACATTTAACCCCAAAGCTACAGAATATACATTCTTTTCAAATGCACATAGGTCATTTTATTTTTATTTTTTATTTTTATTTTTATTGTGTTACATGTATACATATCTTCTCATTGCCTCCCCTCCAGGGTATACCCCAACCCCCCAGTGTCTTGTGTTCATTGGTTATGTTTATATGCATGCATACAAGTCCTTTGGTTGATCTCTCATCTATCCTACTTCTCCTTAACCTTCCTGCTGTAATTTGACAGTTTGTTTGATACTTTACTGCCTCTGTATCTATCCTTTTGTTCATCAGTTTATAATGTTCTATATTATCCACAAATGAGTGAGATCATATGGTGTTTCTCCTTCATTGACTGGCTTATTTCACTTAGCATAAAGCTCTCACATAGGTCATTTTCAAAGATAGACCATATGTTGGGTTATAGGCAAAGCCTCTTCAAATTCAAGAAGATAGCAAGCATATCAAGCATCTTCTCAGATCACAGTGGCAAAAAACTGGAAATCAATTACAATAAAAACAATCCAAAGAAATCAAACACATGGAGACTAAACAGCATGCTATTAAACAATGACTGGGTAACCAGGGAGATCAAAGAAGAAATAAAACACATCATGGCAACAAATGACAATGAAAACACAACAATCCAAAATCTAAGGGACACAGTGAAAGCAGTCTTGAGAGGGAAGTTCATAGCTCTACAAGCCTACTGCAAAACAAAAACAACAAAAAAAGAAGAAACAATGGTAATAAATTACCTAACCTTCCAACTCAAAGAGTTAGACAGAAAATAACAAGAAAACCCCATTGTAAGCAGAAGAAAGAAAATAGTAAAGATCAGAGTGTAGATAAATGACATAGAAACCAAAGAAATAATTCAAAAGATCAACAAAACCAAGAGCTACTTCTTTGAAAGGATAAACAAGATTGATGAACCTCTAACTGGGCTCACCAAGAAGCAAAGAGAGAGGATTCAAATCAATAAAATCAGAAATGAAAGAAGTGAAGTAACAATAGACCCCTCCGAAATACAAAGGATTGTTAAAAAAATAGTATGAACAACTGTATTCCAACAAACATAACAACCTGGAGGAAATGGACATATTCCTAAAAAATTATAACCTTGTAAAACTCAATCAAGAAGAATTTAAACATCTCAATAGGCCAATAACTATGGAAGAAATCGAAGCAGTCATCAAAAAGCTTTCAGCAAACAAAAGCCTGGGGCCAGATGGCTACAGAGCAGAGTTTTACCAAACATTCAAGGAAGAATAAAAACCTAACCTCCTCAGATTATTTAAAAAATTCAAGAAGAAGGAACACTTCCAAGCTCATTCTATGAAGCCAGTATCATCCTAATACCAAAACTAGATAAAGACAATACAATGAAAGAGAAGTAAAGGCCAATATCCCTCATAAACATAGATGCCAAATTCCTCAACAAAATTCTAGCAAATCGGATCCAGCAGTACACAGAAAGATCATACACTATGACCAAGTAGGATTTATCCCAGGATAGCATGGATGGTACAATATCTGCAAATCAATAAACGTGATACATCACATAGACAAATGGAGAGATAAAAATCACAGTCATATCAATTGATGGAGAAAAAAGCATTTGACAAAATCCAACCTCCTTTCTTTATAAAAACTCTCAACAAGATGGGAAGAGAAGGATCATAAATCAACATCATAAAAGCCATATATGATAAATCCACAGATAACATCTTACTCAAAGGGCAAAAACTAAATCCATTTTCCCTAAGACAAAAAACAAGACAGGGATGCCCATTCTCACCACTCCTGTTCGACATAGTACAGGAAGTATTAGGCCATTGCAATTAGACAAGAAAAAGAAATAAAAGGCATCCAAATTGGAAAAGAAGTAAAGTTGTACTTATTTGCAGATGACATGATACTGTACATAAAAAAACCAAAAGACTCCATAAAAAAACTAATACACTTAAATGAATTCAGCAATGTAGCAGTATACAAAATTAATGCCAAGAAATCTATGGCATTTCTATACACTAATTGTGAATGTACAGAAAGAGAGACTAAAAAAGCAATCCCATTTACATCGCACCAAAAAAATTAAGATACCTAGGAATAAACTTAACTAAGGAGGTAAAAGACCTCTATGCAGAAAACTACAGGACACTGAAAAAGGAGAGAGAGGAAGACATAAACAGATGGAAGAGCATACCATGCTTATGGATTGGGAGAATCAACATCATTAAAATGTCCATACTACCCAAAGCAAGCTATAGATTCCATGCACTCTCGATTAAAATACCAAGGGCATATTTCACAGACCTAGAAACAACTCTTCAAAGATTCATCTGGAACAGAAATAGACCCCAAATAGCCAAAGCAATCCTGAGAAAGAAGAATAAAGTAGGTGGGATCTCAATACCAGATTTCAAGCTGTATTACAAAGCCACTGTTCTCAAAACAGCCTGGTACTGGCAGAAGAACAGACACATAGACCAATGGAATAGAATAGAGAATCCAGATATTGGCCCAAACCACTATGCTCAATTAATATTTGACAAAGGAGGCATGAACATACAATGGAGTCAAGACAGTCTCTTCAATAAATGGTGTTGGAGAAATTGGACAGATACATGCAAAAAAATGAAACTAGACCACCAACTTACACCATACACAAAAATAAACATATAAATGGGTACAGGATTTAAACATAAGATGGGAAACCATAAAAATACTAGAGGAATCCACAGGAAGCAAAATCTCAGACATATGCCGAAGGAACTTCTTCACTGATACTGCTCCTTGGGCAATGGAAGCTAAAGTGAAATTAAGACTACATCAAAATAAAAGGCTTTTTCACAGCAACAGAAACCATCAACAAAACAATGAGAAAGCCCACTGTATGGGAGAACATATTTGCAAATGTTATCACTGATAAAGGTTTAATCTCCAACATCTACAGCCAACTTATACAACTTAATAAAAGGAAGATAAAAGATCTAATAAAAAAAAAATGGGCAACGGACCTAAACAGAATCTTTTCGAAAGAAGACAGAAGGAAGGTCAAGAGACAGATGAAAACATGCTCAAAGTCAGTAATTATCTCCACTCACGTGGAGAGAGCGAGTGCCATAGTATTTGGCTGGCTTCCTCTGGTGGGAGGGAGATGGAGACTCCCAACTGCATAGAACCCCTTATCCTATGACACTAAGCCCCAGATCCAGCCGAAACTCATATGGGGGAGGTTTGGACTGTGAAAAGGGAGAAGTGCACGGAAATTTATGGGAATCTCGAAAGGGCAGAAGTCTGGTGGCGCGCATAGCACTGCGCACAGAAGACCGACTGCTGATTGTGCTGCTGGCTTTCACCAGTGAGCGGGAGACAGAGCCTCCCAACTGCGCCACTTATAACTCCACTAAACCCCAGTTTCGGGCAAAACCCTGGGGACCCAGAAGCATATGGTCCTGGAGCACAGGGGAGCCAGAAAGGCAGCACAAGGTCTAGAGGCACTGCAAGAACGTGTGCTTGCACAGGGATCACTCCAGTAATTACCCAGTCACGTGAGACTCAGGGGCTGGGGAGGGCGGGGCAGACTGGAAGGCAAGGTGGTTTGTTAAGCCCTGAGACTCCACCTATCCCAAGCTCAATAGAGAGGCTTTTGCAGTTTTGCAACTCTTGTATCATAAAGCTGAATCCAACACAGAAGTTCTCCCAGCATAGTGAAAATGACAGAACAAGGGAAGAGATCACAAACAAAAGAAATGGAGGAAAACAAATAACTGGATATACAGTCAAAACCACAGTTAAAAGGTTTTTCAAGAATATCCTAGAAAAGATGGATAAAGTTAGCGAGACCCAAGAGGAGATGAAAAAGAACTAACTAGAGATGGAAAAGATCCAACTGGAGATGGAAAAGGACCAACTAGATATGGAAAAGAACCAACTAGAGATGAAAAAGGACCAACTAGAAATTAAACATACGCTGACTAAAATAAAAAATATTATACAGAGACCTAACAGCAGACTAGAGGAAGACAAGAATCAAGTCAAAAATTTGAAATATAAAGAATCAGAAAACACTCAACTGAAAAAAGAATACAAAAATGTCAAGATAATGAAAGGAGCCTCTGGGACAGCTTCAAGCGTACCAACATCAGAATTGTGGGGGTGCCAGAAAAAGAGAGAGAGCAAGATACTGAAAACCTATTTAAAGAAATAATGACTGAAAACT
This sequence comes from Lasiurus borealis, assembly GCA_004026805.1. Classification (NCBI taxonomy): domain Eukaryota; kingdom Metazoa; phylum Chordata; class Mammalia; order Chiroptera; family Vespertilionidae; genus Lasiurus; species Lasiurus borealis. Next base: position 31,722 of record PVJN01020321.1, on the reverse strand, counting down.
TCCCACATCTGGTGAAAGAAATAGACTTACAAGTCCAGGAAGCACACAGAACCCCATATAAAAGGAATTCAAAGAGGACCACACCAAGACACATCATAATTAAAATACCAAGAGTAAAAGACAAAGAGAGAATATTAAAAGCAGCAAGAGAAAAACAGTTCATTACCTACAAGGGAGCATCCATACGATTGTCAGCTGATTTCTCAACAGAAACGATGCATGCCAGATGGGAGTGGCAAGAAATATTCAACGTGATGAATAGCAAGAATCTACAACCAAAAATACTTTATCCAGCAAAGCTATCATTCAGAATTGAAGGTCAGATAAAGAGCTTCACAGAGAAGAAAAATCTAAAGGAGTTCATCAACTCCAAACCAGTATTATATGAAATGCTGAAAGGTACTCTTTTAGAAGAGGAAGAAGAAAAAGGTAAAATATAAAAAATTATGAAATCAAATACATATCTATCAACAAGTGAATCTGAAAATTAAGTGAATTAAAAATTTGATCAACAGAATAAACTGGTGAATATAATAGAATCGGGAGCACAGAAAGGGAATTTACGATAATTTTCAGGGGGAAAGGGGTGAGGGGTGTACAGGGAGAGACTGGACAAAAATCATACACCTATGGATGAGGTCAACGGGAGGGTGATAAGGGTAGAAGGAGGATTGTGAGCCAGGTAGAGGGGAACTATGTAGGGGAAAAAAAGAGAAACAAATGTAATAATCTGAATAATAAAGATTTATTTTTAAAAAAGTAAAATAAATAAATAAAAATCTGATGAACAGAATAAACTGGTGAATATAATACAATCAGGCATAGAAAGGGAGTGGACTGACAATTCTCAGGGCGAAAGGGGTGAGGGGGTGCGGGGAAGAGACTGAACAAAAATCATACACCTATGGATGAGGACAATGCAGGGGGAGGTAAGAACAAAAGGAGGGGTGAGAGCTGGGTGTAGGGGAGCTATGGGGGGAAAAAAAGAAACAAAGGTAATAATTTGAACAATAAAGATATATTAAATTTTAAAAAAGAACATTATAAACTGATGAACAAAAAGGTAGATACAGAGGCAGTAAAGCATCAAACAGACTGTCAAATTACAGTGGGAAGGTTAGAGAGATGGGGTAGATAAGAGATCAAATGAAGGATATGTATGCATGCATATAAGCATAACCAATGGACTCATGACACTGGGGGGTTAGGGTATGCATGGGAATGGGGGCTAGGTAATGGGAAGATATGTACACATGTAATACATTAATTTAAAAAATGAAAAAAAAAGTGTTCTAGATTTGATTTTTGTGGACCTACTGTCACTTCAAAGAACAGGTCATCCTGCTAGGTTCTCTAATAGTTTATGACAATAGGAACTGACTTGCCCTTTGTCATGTGTAGATTTACTTGATCCTACATTTGACTTAGTGAAAGCATACAGGGAAGTAAGACCTGGCCCACATGACATTCTCTCCACTTCTTTACTGATGGAACTGCTAATAGACATTTCACAGATCTGCCAAGTGTCCCTTTCCTAGGGTCTTCCCCACCTCCCTGGCCACTGCTGACTAATGCACATATGGGCACTTGGCCTGAGCTGAATTTGGGCAGAGGAGGAAGGACAGATGTTCTCTGGTTGAAACAAGAGCAGGTGATTTGGTTTGTTTTCATCAGTTAGAGATTCTGCCTCATGGACAGAATGGGCCAGAGAGAGAGAGATAACTTCAGCAGGACAGTACACAAAAAGGTACAGAGCTGGCAGACAGCTGTGTCTGTCTGCACCTCACTCGTGGTTCTAGATGGTCATGAGGTCAGACCCTGGAGACCCTGGCCTCAGAGTAAGTGCACCTTCTTGCTTCAGCTAGTCTGGGTTAGTTTTACTGGTAACCAACCAACCTAAAGCAGAATCTTTGGTGGGAGAGCCAAGAAGATCCTCAGCCAAGTCTGTGTACTCAGTGGTGCATCATTCCAAGTGCTTATACATTTGCTATTAATTATTTTCCTGCTTGAGCCATTCACTCATTTATTATTGGTCAATCCTCACACAAGCATATATTTTCCATTGATTTTTGAGAGGGTGGATGGAGAAGGAAAGAGAAACATCGATGTGAGAGACACACATCAATTGTTGCCTCTTGCACATGCATCAACCGGGACTGGGGATTGAACCTACAACAAAGGTACATGCTCTTGACTGGGAATCGATCCTGAGACCCTTTAGTACTTGAGCCAACACCAGCTGGGATGAGCTCATTATTAAATTAAGACCAGCATCATCTAGATTTTCTTAGAAAGATTAGGTATTTCTGCTCTTGAATATTTTGACTCAGAACTTGATCAGCAAACATATCTGAGTTTAGTTCCATGCCTAAGTTATTTTGTTAGTGTATTTTTTTTAATATAGTCAAAAATATAATAATGCAATTCATTTATCTTGAAGTCTTTTATTAATTTGCAAAGCATTCCACACTAGGGAGGTAGGAAAGGTCACCAAGGGAATCAGAATCAGGGGATAGCCTTGTCTTTAGGTGGGAATTGGTAGAAAAATAGGAAATGTCAACGGCTCTTCTAAGTGATGCTGATCCTCAATAGCAAGAGAAATTAAAACTAGAATATGACTGAGATGCCGATTCTCTAGACAAAATTCTGAATTCGGATATAGCACTCTGTGAGAAAGCACATGCTAGTGTGTTGGTGTGTGTCCCATGAAGGGAGTTTTGGGAACATCCACCAAACCACAGGCACACATGCCCTAAGGCTCTGCCACCCCACTTCCAGGAATTTCTTTGAACTTCCATATGTGTGAAATGACAAAAGCATGAGGTTAGGCACTGTGTCACTGTTTAGCAAGATTGGAAGCCACTGAAATGTTTATGAACAGTGGCTGGTGAAGCAAATCATAGTACATTCATATGAAGGACAGGTTAAAAGAAAATAAGGAAGTTTGCTGTTTACCAATATGAAGAGATCTTCAAGACACAATGGAAAATAAAAAAGACAAGAGACAGAAGAGAATATGTTATCACTTATGTGAAAGGAGAGGAGAATAAGGAGACAACATCCTTTGTGTGATATCTACAACCAAAAATATTTAATCTAAAGCAACAAGCAAACAATTATAAACTGAGGGATATTCTACATAATAACTAGTCTGAACTCCTAAAAAGGTTGATCCTTGTTCTTAGGGATTTGATAGCAAAGTAGTTAGGGCTGAGTAAAGTATGATGTCTTTGACAAACTCTCATATAATCACGGGGGGTTTAGTGTGTGTGTGTGTGTGTGTGTGTGTATGTGTGTGTATATATCAAAGGCCCGTTGCACAAAGAGATCCATGCAATACGCCTTCCTTCCCTTGGCTTCCAGCACCAGTTTTCCTCCGGCACCGAGGACCTAGGCCTTCACTCTGGCTGGAGTCTGCTGTCTTTGCTGCAGACTCCAGCCAGAGTCTGCCATCTTTGTCTTCGCTGCGGCCAGAGTGCCGCTCCTATAGATCCCTTCACCCCCCGCCCTCCCTCTCATAGCAGGCATCCTGCCCACCCGGCCACTCTGCTGGAGCAGCTGGGTGGCCGCCATCTTTGTCCTTCTAATTTGCATATTACTTCCTGATTGGCTGGTGGGCATAGCAGAATGATGGTCAATTTGCATGTTTCTCTTTTATTAGTGTAGAAACTAGAGGCCTGGTGTACAAATTCATGCAGGGTGGGGCTGGCCTGATTGAGGTGGGGGAGGATGATTGGGAGTGGGGCCATGGGCGGGGGAGCAGAGGCTACAGCCAGTTGGCTAGCACCACCCCAGTCAAACTCCTAGTTGAGGGGATAATCTGCATATTAGCCTTTTATTATATACTAGAGGCCTGGTGCACAAAATTTGTGCACAGGGGGATGGGATCCCCTCAGCCCAGCCTGCAGCCTCTCCAATTCAGGACTCCTTGGGAGATGTCCAACTGCTAGTTTCGGGATCGGGCCAAAACTGGCAGTTGGACATCCCTCTCACAATCCAGGATTGCTGGCTCCTAAATGCTCACCTGCCTGCCTGCCTAATCAATCCTAACTGCCCACTACTGCCAACCTGATCATCCTTAACCACCTCTGCCTGCCAGCCTGATCACCTCTAACCGCCCCCCCTGATGGCCTGGTGGCCCCCAACTGCCCTCCTTGATGGCCTGATCTCCCCTAAATGCTCCCCCACCCCCACTAGCATTGTCACCCCTCACTGCCCCCCCGCCATTTCATCACCCCCAACTGCACCCATCCCCTGCCAGCCTGGTCACCACCAACTGTCCCCTCGGCCGGCCTGGTTGCCCCTCACTAGCCCCCTCTGCTGGCCTGGTTGCCCCATGCAGCCTGCTGGTCAGTTGTTTGGTCATCCCTCGCTAACCTCCTTGCTGGTCTGGTCACTCCATGCAGCCTATTGCTCAGTTATTTGGTCGCCCCTTGCTAACCCCCCTGCCAGCCTTGTCGCCCCACACAGCCTATTGTTCGGTTGTTACTGTGAGTGCATTGTGACCAATTTGCATATTACCCTTTTATTAGTATAGATAGAAAGAAAGCAGATGTGTCAAAATGTTAATAACTAGTGAATTTATGTACTAGTAAAGGGTATATGGGTGTTCCTTGTACTATTCTTTCAACTCCTCTAAAGATTTGAAAGTTTGCAAAATTGGAAGATGCGGAAAGAATGCATTTTTATGTGCCTGTGTGTACCTGAAGAAACTCTGAAGAGACTTTAAGAAGCTATGGATGCCAGAGTAGAGGGGGAAAACTGATGAGCATGGGTGGAAAGGCTTTTCTTTCTTTTTTTTTAAGTTTATTTTTTGTTTTTGTTTTTCAGTCCTTGTCCAAGGGTATTTTTCCACTGATTATAGAAAAAGTGGAAGAGAGAGGGAAAGAAAGAAACATCCATGTGAGAGAAACACATGGATTGGTTGCTTCCTGCCTGCGCCCTGACCAGGGCCCAAGCCAGGGAGGAGCCTGCAACCACGGTATGTGCCCTTGACCAGAATCAAACCCAGGACGCTTCGGTCCTCAGGCTGACGCTCTATCCACTGAGTCAAACTGGCTAGAGCTGGATAGGCTTTTCAAAGTACATACCATTTCATGGCTTTTGAAATTTGAGACATGTAAATGTACACCTGAAACATGGTAAATGAACACACTGCAAAGTTACTGCTGTACATTTGGAAATCAAATTGAGTCTAGACCAGGGTTTCTCAATCTGGGCACTGTCGGTCTTTTATGTGTGATCTGTCCTGTGCATTGTAGGATGGTGAGAAATCTCACTAGATGTAGGTAGAGCAGCTCCGCTCCTTTGTGACAACGAAACATGTCTCCAAATACTGGTAAATGTCCCAAGGGACAAATGAAACAAGTGGAAATGCCTGAGCTAGACCATGAAAATCAGGGACTTTTAGGAAATGAAGAAATATGTTCAGGGAAGCTGGTGATTTGGTGATGCCATAAAAGTGACAGTACCTGAGGCATTCAGCCATCTTTATTAATATAGTTACCTGGAAAAGTGAATTTAAAAAATGACAGACATGCCTCTGCCATAGGGTGAGATGGTAGAATAAAATTTCATTTTGCTTTCAATATAAAACAAAATCTACCATGACATCTGACAGGGTCAACTCCATTTGGCAACCACACATTTCAAATAATTTGGTTTTTAGCACCCTTCCCAACATGTTCCTAACAGCATAAACAGGGAAATGCTAAGATTTGAAATCAGTGTCACCGGGTGTCTGCTTACCCTGTCCCCCGACAGAAGGCAGTTCCCATTGGTGCTCCAATTGAGGACAGTGATGTCAGCGGTGTGCGTTGGGGGGACTGCATGCTGCTCCTTCTCCTGCTTATTAAACATGATCACTTCTCCAGTCTCCCATCCAACAGCCAGGATCAGCCGCGTCTGGTGCCAGCACAAGGAAGTGATCCGGCAGGACCTCTCAATGTGTGTATCGGGCACACGCTCACCCTATGATGGACAAGAGGTAAATCCCATGTTACACAGGGTGGCAGCTACTCAAAGAATTTATAGCTAATCCTCACTGGGGATTGACATCAGCTAGAAGATATAAAGAGCTGTTTATTAGGAAACTTTTATTTCATTTTCATAGAAACAGCAATCTTGTCCTAGTAGAGCTATGAAAACAAGGTTAACACACAATAGACCATTCTGACCAATTTATCAGAAAGTATGACCTCATACTCACAGCTGCTTGGTGGCTAACGTGGGTGTTTTTTAATTTTTTTTTTTTATGTTTTTATTCATTTCAGAGAGAGGAAGGAAGAGGGAAAGCAACATCAATGAGAGAATCATTGACTGGCTGCCTTCTACACACCCCCTATTGAAAATTGAGCCAACCTGGGCACGTGCCCTCACTGGGAATAGAATTCTAACCTCCTGCTTCAGGGATCGATGGTCAACCACTGAGCTACATCAGCTGGGTGCCAGCTAGCATTTCAATGAGTCCCAATGAAACTTTATTTATTTATTTATTTTTAATCCTCACCTGAGGATTTTTTTTTTTTTTTTTAGAGAGAGTGAAAGGGAAGGAGGGAGGGAGAGGGAGAGAGAAAAAAACATAATGTGATAGAGGCACATCGACAGGAGCTCCCATACTTCCCGACCAGAGCTCGAACCTACAATCCAGATACATGCCCTTGACAGGGAATTGAACCCATGACCTTTTGGTGTGCAGGCCAATGCTTTAACTACTGAACACACTGGCCATAGCTAAAACTTTATTTATAAAATAAGTGGTAGGCCAGGTAAAGTTTGTCAACACCAAAGTTCTCAAACTGTGGTCAGATGTCTCCCAAAGCCTTTTCAGGGTCTGTAAGGCCAATTTTTATTACTATTTTTTTTTTTTACTAAAGATTTTTTTTTAATTGATGTTTAGAGAGAGAGGGAGAAAAAGGGGGAGTGAGAAAAATATTGATGTGAGAACAAAACATAGATCGGTTACCTCCTACATGCCCCCTACTAGGGATTGAGCCCACAACCCAGGCATGTGCTCTGACCAGGAATTAAACCAGCAACCTTTCAGTGCAGAGGACAATATCAAGCCAAACCACCCCAGCAAGGCTGCAAGGTCAGTTATTTTTAGAATGATGCTAAGAAGTTATTTGCCTTATTTGCTTTCATTTTCTGACTAGTGTATAGTGAACTTTTCCAGAAGCTATGTGATGTATGATTCATTGCTCTGCTAGCTAATGGAATATGTACTTGTATATTTTTGTTTTCTAGAATTTTCTAAGGATATAGGTTTAGGGTTGAAATCTATATTCCTAGCAATTAACACAGTTTGTTCTCAGTACTTCTACCAAACTCTCTCTAGTAATCTCCAGTTATACCTGCTACATCTATGACCTTATCAACATCTAATAATCATTTAGAAATCCTAAAGGTTTCTTTGTGCCAATTAGGAACACAAAAAGTACAGTTTTGTAATAGTATTTTTAATTTTCTAAATTTTAACATTTTGTCTAAAATTGTTATTATTTTGAAATATAATATTTACTCTAAAGAAAATTTTGTAATGTATATTGGAGAGTTCTCTGACTCCTAGAACAAAGGAATGTGCTCCAACGAAGCTGGGCGACATTGTGCTTGGTGCTGGGGCTAGACAAACACGAGAGCAGACGAGGCCTGGCTGAACTCCATCCCTGGAGGGCCAAAGACCACCAAGTATCACAAATCAGACCTTCAATGGTGAGGTGGGTGAGAAACCAAGAGGGTCTTCCCTTGAATGGGGGGAAGTAGGAAAGGACTGCCTCAGGAAGTGCCACTGAGCCACTTCCATCTGGAGGACTAATATAGTAATTAAGCAAAAAGATCAAGGAGAGCATGAGCAATGTAGCTCAGTGGTTGAGCGTTGACCTATGAACAAGGAGGTCATGGTTTGATTCCTGGTCAGGGCACATGCCCAGATTGCGGGCTCCATCTCTAGTGTGAAGTGTGCAGGAGACAGCTGATCAATGATTCTCTCTCATCACTGATATTTCTCTTCCTCCCTCCCTCTCCCTTTCTCTCTGAAATCAATCCTATATAATAAAAACGTTGTATGCAAATTGTCCCCTTGACTGAAGTTCTTTTGGGAGTTCAACCAGGGCTCCCTAGTAAATATATATAAAAAGATCACTGGGCTGGCAGGACGTCTAGTAAATATATATAAAAAGATCAAGAGAAACTCTCCTGTCCAGAGGGCACAGCACCTGCACTTGGAAGGCCAAGGAAGGCCAGGCGTGTGTAGCACGGAAAGAAGAGCACCATGTGAGGCAGGAGAGCCAGACTTAGGGGCACGGGAGGCCACATCAGCAATTCCCATCCTCACCCAAAGGACAATTCGGAGGTGGGGAGATGGGAGTAATGGTGATTCCATCTATGATTCTTAAAGATGACTCTGCCCTGTGTGGGGAAGTAGAGGACTTCCAAGACACAGCTTCTGCAGTGAGGAAGCTGTGCTAGTCTGCCTGAGGTGGAGGGTGTCACAATTATCCCCGGGCTCTGTCCTGGGCATGAGGATGGAAAACACTCAGCTCTTGAAGGAAAGTGTGGGGCAGCGGGTAGTGGGGCAAAGTTCAGTTCAGTCTAGACTTGGGAAGTTTGAGGCCTGTGTCAAATACCCAGATGTCCTGTGGGCAGCTAGATTCCTAAGTCTGCAGTTCAGGGGGAACTTGTGGGCTGGAGATAGGATTCTAAATTGTTCATTGATAGACAATGACAGATCACAGTAGAAGGAGGAAACAGAAGGAAAAGAGGCCTAGATAAGTTCAAGACGTGCCAACAGCAGTCCTGATTTGGAAGGAGAGGACAGCTGGATCAAGGAGACAGGGTGGAGGAAAGCCCCTGCAAGCTCCATGGCGGGTTTCCCAGAGAACTTTGCAAGAGCATGGGGCAGTATAGAGAAGAGGCATCAGATAAGAACCCAAAACACACAGGGCCTATTTCACAGACACTGCTGATGACTCCAGCTGCTTGAGTGAAGTATCTGGGGCGACAAAGAGACTACAGAGGGCTGAGAAGTGAGTGGGAAGGGAAATCTGACTTTCTTGCTAAAGTATGTGGAGCACTGTGCACTGAGAATTTGGCGGGGGGGGGGGGGGGGGGGGGGGGGGGGGGGGGGGGGGGGGGGGGGGGGGGGGAAGCGGGCGGGGAGAGGGGAACAATTAAAATCTGAGGAGTATCTAGAAAGTTTTTGCAATGGTTTGAATTGTGTTAATTTCTAAAAAGCTATGCTGAAATCCTAACCATTGGTACCTGTGATATGACCTTATTTGAAAATAAGGTCTTTGCAGATGAACAAGTTAAGATGAGGTCATTAGGATGGGCCTTAATCCAATATGATTGTGTCCTTAATAGAAGAGGAGACACCCAGGGGAGGTAGCCCTGTGAGGATGGAGGAAGAGACTGGCGCGGTGCAGGTACAAACCCAGGAGCATCAAGGATTGCTGGCAACGAAAAGCAAAGACAAATGATGCAACAGATCCTCCCCTGAAGCCTCCAGAGAGAGTGAGGCCTGGCCAGCCCCTTATTTCAGACTTCTGGCCTCCGGAACTGATAAATAACACATTTCTATTGTTTTAAGCCACCCAGTTTGCAGTCATTTGTTCTGATAGCTAGTAATTTTAAATAGGTAACATGAGCCAACAGGAGACTGGATCAGGATGGACAGATAATGGTGAGGGGCTATTTCTGGTTGGTGACTGTGAATTGACCGTTAATTCTACCGAAAACATTCCTAAATCTGCCGAAACTGGTTTGGCTCAGTGATAGTCTTTCTGCGGACTAAAAGGTCCCAGGTTCGATTCTGGTCAAGGGCATGTACCTTGGTTACAGGCACATCCCCAGTGGAGGTGTGCAAGAGGCAGCTGATTGATGTCTCTCTCTCATCGATTTTTCAAACTCTCTATCTCTCTCTCTTCCTCTCTGTAAAAAATCAATAAAATATATTAAAAAAAATATATAGAGAGGGAAAATCCAAGATGGCAGCATAGGTAAACACCTACACTGCTGCCTCGCACAACAATTTCAAAACTACAACTAAAAGACAGAACAGACATCAATCAGAACCACAGGAAAAATGGCTGAGTGGAAATTCTACAACTAGAAGGAAAGAGAGAGGCTCACAGAGATCCAGAGGGGCTGCAAAAAGCTGAAGTACAGCCAGAGTACCTGGCTGGCTTTCTCTGGCGGGAGGGAAATGGAGACTCCCAACAACATTGAACCCCTGATCCTACGACACTAAAACTCAGGTCCAGCCGAATCTCATACAGGGGGAGTTTGGATTGTGAAAAGGGAGAAGTGCACGGAAGTTTAGGGGAGTCGCGAGAGGTCAGAAGTCTGGTGGCCCGAACAGCAGTGCTGGCAGAAGACCGACTGCTGATTGTGCCACTGGCTTTCACAGTGGGCCACTTCTAACTGCGCCACTTCTAACTCCACTAAACCCCAGTTTTGGGCGAACCTCTGGGGACCCAGACTCATATGGTCCTGGAGCGCAGGGGAGCCGAAAAGGCACTGCGAGAGCAGGCGCACACACAGGGACCGCTCCAGCGATTACGCAGTCACGTGAGACTCAGGGGCCAAATAGAAGGCAAGTCGGTCCGTTAAGCCCTGAGACTCCACCCATACCAAGCTCAACAGAGACGGTTTTGCAGTTTTGCAACTCTTGTATCATAAGGCTGAATCCAACACAGAAGCTCTCTCGGCACAGTGAAAATGCGGAGACGAAGGAAGAGATCACGAACAAAAGAAATGGAGGAAAACAAACGACTGGATATAGAGTTCAAAACCACACTTATAAGGTTTTTCAAAAATATCCTAGAGCCCTGGCCGGTTTGGCTCAGCAGATAGAGCGTCGGCCTGCAGGCTGATGGGTCCCTGGTTTGATTCCGGTCAAGGGCATGTCCCTTGGTTACAGGCACATCCCCAGTAGGGGGCATGCAGGAGGCGGCTGATCGATGTTCCTCTCTCATCGATGTTCCTAATTCTATATCCCTCTCCCTACCTCTCTGTAAAAATAGCAATAAAATGTATTCAAAAAAGGAAAAAAAAAAAAAAAAGGAGAATCCAAGATGGCGGCATAGGCAAACACCTACACTGCTGCCTCACACAACAATTTCAAAACTACAACTAAAAGACAGAACGGGCATCATCCAGAACTGCACGAAAGCTGGCTGAGGGGAAATTCTACAAATAGAAGGAAAGAGAGGGGCTCACAGAAACCCAGAGGAGCTGCAAAAAGCTGAGGTAAAGAGACGCGCACGTGGAGAGAGTGGGTGCCGGAGAAACTGGCTGGCTTTCTCTGGAGGGAGAGAAACAGAGACTCTCAATGGCATTGAACCCCCTTATCCTATGACACTAAACCCTAGGTCCAGCCGAAACTCATACGGGAGGAGTTTGGACTGTGAAAAGGGAGAAGTGCATGAATATGTAGGTGAGTTGCAAGAGATCAGAAGTCTGGTGATGCGCACAGCATTGCGCACAGAGGACCGGCTGCTGATTGTGCCGCTGGCTTTCGAGAGTGGGCAGGAGACAGATCCTCCCAACTGCGGCACTTCTAACTTCACTAAACCTCAGTTTCGGGCAAAACCCTGGGGACCCAGACTCATATGGTCCCGGAGCACAGGGGAACCGGAAAGGCAGCAGTCTAGAGGCACTAGAAGAGCGCGCGTGCAAGCGCAATGGACTGCTTCAGCGATTACCCAGTCACGTGAGGCTCAGGGGCCGTGGAGGGCGGGGCTGACTAGAAGGCAAGGCGGTCCCTTTAGCCCTGAGACTCCACCCATCCCAAACTCAATAAAGAGGCTTCTGCACTTTTGCATGTCTGGTATCATAAGGCAGAATCCAACACAGAAGTTCTCCCGGCACAGTGAAAATGCCGAGTCAAGGGAAGGGATCACAAACAAAAGAAATGGAGGAAAACAAACAACTGGATATAGAGTTCAAACCCACGCTTATAAGGTTTTTCAAGAATATCCTAGAAAAGATGGATAAATTTAGCAAGACCCAAGAGGAGATGAAAAAGATCCAACTAGATATGGAAAAGAACCAACTAAAATTTAAACATACACTGACTGAATTAAAAAATATTGTACAGAGACCTAATAGCAGACTAGAGGAAGACAAAATTCAAGTCAAAAATTTGAAATATAAAGAATTAGAAAACACTCAACTAGAAAAGCAAGAAGAGGAAAGAATCCAAAAATGTGAAGATAATGTAAGGAGCCTCAGGGACAGCTTCAAGCATACCAACATCAGAATTATGGGGGTACCAGAAGAAGTGAGAGAGCAAGATACTTAAAACCTATTTAAAGAAATAATGATTGAAAACTTCCCACATCTGGTGAAAGAAATAGACCTACAAGTCCAGGAAGCACACAGAATACCATATAAAAGGAATCCAAAGAGGACCACACCAAGACACATCATAATTAAAATACCAAGAGCAAAAGACAAAGAGAGAATATTAAAAGGAGGAAGAGAAAAACAGTTAATTAGCTATAAGGGAGCACCCATACGATTGTCAGCTGATTTCTTAACAGAAACTATGCAAGCCAGATGGGAGTGGCAAGAACTATTCAACGTGATGAACAGCAAGAACCTACAACCAAGAACAATCTATCCAGCAAAGCTATCATTCAGAATTGAAGGGCAGATAATGAGCTTCACAGATAAGAAAAAGCTAAAGGAGTTCATCAACTCCAAACCAGTATTATATGAAATGCTGAAAGGTACTCTTTTAGAAGAGGAAGAAGAAAAAGTTAAAAGATAAAAAATTATGAACAACAAATACGTATCTATCAACAAGTGAATCTAAAAATTAAGTGAATTAAAAATTTGATCAACAGAATAAAATGGTGAATATAATAGAATTGGGAGCACAGAAATGGAGTGGACTGATAATTTTCAGGGGGAAAGGGGTGAGGGGTGTACAGGGAGAGACTGGACAAAAATCATACACCTATGGATGAGGTCAATAGGAGGGAGGTAAGGGTAGAGGGAGGGTTGGGAGCCGGGTGGAGGGGAGCTATGGAGGGGAAAGAAGAGAAACATTTCTAAATCTGTCCCAAAACCTAAATTGCAGAAGTAAAATAATAACGCTGGGAGTTAAAGTCCTCAGTGAGAACACACACACACACACACACACATACACACACACACACACACATTATATCCCACACTCCCCACCCCCCAATATACCCTACACTCTCTATCCCACCCATCTACAGCCCAGACCCCTTACCTCTCCCCCATATCAACTTTTCTCTCTCTCCCTCCTTCTCTCTCTCTCTCTCTCTCTCTCTCTCTCTCTCTCTCTCTCTCTCTCACACACACACACACACACACACACACACACACACCCCTAAGAAGAGACAAGAGCCAGAAGCTCATAATCATTGCTTCCTAGTGCTTACTTGTTCCAGGTATATGTCCACACTGCCTCTTGAGGCTGTGCTGATGGAGGCCACTGCCAGGAATGAATGAACAGGGTGCCAGCTGATATGGGAAGGAGATGCAGCCGAGTCTGGGGCTTCTATTCGGTGGTCAAAATAGAGGGCCATGATGGATCTCAGACCTCGTCAGAGTTGAAACCTACAGGGGAAAAACAACGAAGTCCTGTGGTTTATTTACAAAATGACTGAGTATACAATTAGTTAAGAAAAACATCAGAAAACTATTACACATAAGACATTCCATAACTTATAAACGTTCCTTCACACTAATTCAGGAAATGTTATGTGGAAGATATCTCTAATAGGGAAAAAATATACAATGAGAAGCAAGGGGCTGGAACTACAATGATCCACAGGGCAATGGAAAACAGTAAAACTTCTTGCCATCAAAACAGCAAAGAAAAATCTTGCTACCTGGACCTGTGTAATTCTTGATCATTGTATTCCCATTATAATACAGATAATTTATATCTTTATAGTGCCCTTTTAGCAAAATTTTCAAATAAAATAAAAGCAAACCACCTGACCAGTGTGGCTCAGTGGTAGAGTGTCGGCCTACAGACTGAAAGGTCCCAGGTTCGATATCTTGGTTGCGGGCACATCCCCAGTATATGAAGGAGGCAGCTGATTGATGTTTCTCTCTCACTGATATTTCTAGTTCTCTATTCCTATCTCTTCCTCTCTGTAAAAAAATCAATAAAATATATTAAAAATAAAAGAAATAAGCCACACACAAAAAGAACAAATAATGTATGATTCCACTTATATGAGATACCTATAGTAGTCAAAGTCAGAGACAGAAAGTAGGCTGGTGGGTGTCAGGGCCACCTGGGGTTGAGATGGAAAGGGGGCAGTTATTTAATGTATACAGGGTTTCAGTTTGGGAACATGGAAAAAATTCTGGAGACAATGGCAGTAATGGTTATACAACAATGCGAAGGTACTTAATGCCACTGAACTGCATACTTAAAAACAGTTAAGGAGGAGACCAAGATGGCGGCATAGGTTAACTCCTAAACTGATGCCTTGCACAACAATTTCAAAACTACAACTAAAAGACAGAACGGACAACATCCCGAACCACAGGAAAGCTGGCTGAGTGGAAATTCTACAACTAGAAGGAAAGAGAGGGGCTCACGGAGACCCAGAAAAGCTGCAAAAAGCTGCAAAAAGCTGAGGAGACCCGCGCCTGGAGAGAGTGGGCAGTGATGTGCCTGGCTGGCTTTCTCTGGCAGTAGGGAGACGGAGACGCTCAAAGGCATTGAATCCCTTATCCTACGGCATTGAATCGCAGTTCTGGGCAAGATTCATACGGGGGGAAACTGGACTGTGAAAAGGGAAGAGTACATGGAAATTTAGGGGAGCTGCAAAAGATCAGAAGTCCGGTAGCACGTGTGCACGCAGAGGACAGATTGCTGATTGTTCCACTGGCTTTCACGAGTGGGCAGGAGACAGACCCTCCCAACTATGCTACTTCTAACTCCACTAAACCACAGTTTCAGGTGAAACCGTGAGTACCTAGACTCATATGGTCCCAGAGCACAGGGCAGCCGGAGAGGCAGCAATCTAGAGGCACTGCGAGAGTGCGAGTGCTCACAGGATCTGCTCCAGAGATTACCCAGTCACGTGAGACTCAGAGGCCGTGGAGGGCAGGGCTGACTGGAAGGCGAGGCAGTCCCTTAAGCCCTGAGACTCCACCCATCCCAAGCTCAACAGAGAGGCTTTTGCAGTTTTGCAACTCTTGTATCATAAGAATGATTCCAACACAGAAGTTCTCCTGGCATAGTGAAAATGCCGGAACAAGGGAAGAGATCACAAACAAAAGAAATGGAGGAAAACAAACAACTGGATATACAGTCAAAACTACAGTTAAAAGGTTTTTCAAGAATATCCTAGAAAAGTTGGATAAAGTTAGCGAGAGCCAAGAGGAGATGAAAAAGAACCAACTAGAGATGGAAAAGATCCAACTAGAGATGGAAAAGGCCCAACTAGAGATGAAAAAGGACCAACTAGAAATCAAACATACACTGACTGAAATAAAAATATTATATAGAGTCCTAATAGCAGACTAGAGAAAGGCAAGAATCAAGTCAAACATTTGAAATATAAAGAATCAGAAAACACTCAACTGGAAAAGCAAGAAGAGAAAAGTATTCAAAAATGTGAAGATAATGTAAGGAGCCTCTGGGACAGCTTCAAGCATACCAACATCAGAATTGTGGGGGTGCCAGAACAAGAGAAAGAGCAAGATACTGAAAACCTATTTAAAGAAATAATGACTGAAAACTTCCCACATCTGGTGAAAGAAATAGACTTACAAGTTCAGAAAGCACACAGAACCCCACATAAAAGGAATCCAAAGAGGACTACACCAAGACACATTGTAATTAAAATACCAAGAGCAAAAGACAAAGAGAGAATATTAAAAGCAGCAAGAGAAAAACAGTTAATTACCTACAAAGGAGCACCCATACGATTGTCAGCTGATTTCTCAACAGAAAGGATGCATGCCAGATGGCAGTGGCAAGAAATATTCAACGTGATGAACAGCAAGAACCTACAACCAAGAACAATCTAATCCAACAAAGCTATCGTTCAGAATTGAAGGGCAGATAAAGAGCTTCACAGATAAGAAAAAGCTAAAGGAGTTCATCAACTCCAAACCAGTATTATATGAAATGCTGAAAGGTACTCTTTTAGAAGAGGAAGAAGAAAAAGGTAAAAGATAAAAAATTATGAACAAATACATATCTATCAACAAGTGAATCTGAAAATTAAGTGAATTAAAAATGTATTCAACAGAATAAACTGGTGAATATAATATAATCAGGAGCACAGAAAGGGAGTGGACTGATCATTTTCAGGGGGAAAAGGGTTAGGGGTGTATAGGGAGAGACTGGACAAAAATCATACACCTACGGATGAGGTCAACGGGAGGGAGGTTAAGGGTAGAGAGAAGGGTGAGAGCTGGGTGGAGGGGAGTTATGGAGGGGGAAAAAGAGAAACAAATGTAATAATCTTAATAATAAAGATTTAATTTAAAAATAAATAAATAAAACAAAATACATGAAAAAAAAATCGTACACCTATGGATGAGGTCAACGGGAGGGCGGTAAGGGTAGAGAGAAGGGTGAGAGCTGGGTGGAGGGGAGTTATGGAGGGGGAAAAAGAGAAACAAATGTAATAATCTTAATAATAAAGATTTAATTTAAAAATAAATAAATAAAACAAAATACATGAAAAAAAAATCGTACACCTATGGATGAGTACAATGTGGGCGGAGGTAAATGCAGCGGGAGAGGTGGGAGCTGGGTGGAGGGGAGCTATGGGTGGAAAAAAGAAGTATAATTGTAATAATCTGAACAATAAAGATTTATTAAATTAAAAAAATAAATAAAAGAAAAAAATTTTTAAATGATAAATTTTCATTGTGCATATTTAACCATAACAAAAAATTATGCACAATAAGTATTGAACACCTGCGAAATTCTGTCACTCTATCATTATAGGGGATGACCATTGCTTCTAGTAATACAACAGTTGTATGGGAGGAACTGCAAAAGCTCAGTTTGGATCTAGAGAAGGAAATCCCTTCATTGAGAAGTTGGAAAGCAAATGGGTATAAATGAACAGTCACATTTTAAATGTTTCCCTTTTTGTTATAAATATATAGCCTGAATATTAAACAAAGGCCACATTTTCAAGGTTGTGCTCTTACCATCACAAACTGTTGAGCATTCATTCAGGGCTCCTGGTGGAGTAGCCAGTCACTGGTTGAAGGAGCCGTGGATTTGGGGGACTGGAGTCAGCGGGAGGCACAGGACCCAGAAGTCTCTTGCACACATACACCACTTAAGGGACATCTATTCTGGTCAGGCCTTTGATTTCTTTGAGTGAAGTTCTTATGCAAACCTTCAAACAATGCTATTAAAAATGAAAATACACCATACAAATATCTGGTGATTTAATATAGCAAGGAAACCCTTTAAAGTGAGTTTTAATATGTTGCAGCCAGCCAACTGTCTACATTCTGGACTATAAGGAATTCCTATTCATGCTTAACGAGTTTACTTAGTGAAAATATTCCTCTGCAAAATGTGAAATGTTAATTTGTTATAATGATGGAGAATTATAATAGCAGTTGAAAAAAAATAAACCTGGGTTCCGCTGTATTTTTTATTTCAAAATCACTTTGTAATAAGTATGTATGCAGACAAATCTTTACTGGTTTCCTCCTGCCTGAGGCTTTCCCAGAAGCTCTCTCCTCTACACTCCTCCTTTGGGTACTTAGGAAACCTCCCTCCTCCAGGGAGCTCTTTGTTTTGATTTCTAGCATCTCCATAAAACCCTGTACTTCTCTTTTAAAGTATATTTTTATTGATTTCGGAGAGGAAGTGAGAGGGCGAGAGAGATAGAAACATCAATGATGAGAATCATTGGGCAGCTACCTACTGGGGATCAAGCCTGCAACTCCAGCATGTGCCCTGACAGGGAATCAAACTGTGACTTCTTGGTTCATAGGTCCACGCTCAACCACTGAGACACGCTGGCCCGAAAAAGCCATGTACTTCTCCATCGCTGTACTTAGACTTTATTATAAATGTGTATTTGGTAGACCATCCTCCACTCCCTGCCAGGATATCTGCCTCACAGAGTGGGAGACTGCTGGAGCATTACAATGCCTTTCACAGAACAAGCCCCAATAAGTGAATCCCTGATGAAGATATTTATTAGCAAAGAAAGATGTCTTTGATGTTGTTAGCTGTAAAAAGTGGTTTTTTACAGGTCAGAGTGAGTGTGTCCATTTATACAATGCATAAATGCATTTTAACATTTTTCTACAGTATCATCCGCATAATTACAAGTTACCAGAGTAAACACAAGGAGAAATGACTAACAATAAAATCATTACCAATAACATCTATTAATTAAACCAGTTAAAAAACAAGTGGACTTTTCCTTAAAACAAACTCAGGGTCACTAGAACATTAAAAGCATTTGATAAATATATACACTTTGGGGGAAAGAAAAAATTCCATTTGTTCTAATCAATTAATTCCTCTAGGCTCCAGCCGTCCAACATCTCTACCTCCATTAAACCAACTTTTGGGAAACAATATGTTAAGTTCATTCAACTTAACATAGGGGTTAAGTAGTATTAAGGGGTTGGTAGTATTAAGGTTAATTTAAGTTACTTTTCTGCTTGGAGATGCTGTACGAGAAAACCTGAAGGAACTTGGGGAAAAAAGGACTGAGTGGACGAGTGTGGGGTGTAGGTATTAGTCCCACTTCACAAAGTCTCAGCCTCTAGGCCACAGCCGCAGGTCTAGGGACATGCAGCTGTAAATTGAGGATCCAAAGGAGAGCCTTCGCTGCCTGAACGATGCGGCTCAGAAAGGTATTTCTTACTCTCTCCCTGCTCGGGGATACAAGTACTCGGCCAGCGTTCTCCAACACCCCACCCGGTCAGCTCCCCGGGAATCGCACGGCCACGCGACCCTCAATAGAACCTGGACTGAGACTGAGATGGCCATAAGCCCCTAGCCTTGACCTACCCGCTTGGGGCCGCGGGAGACCCGCGGAGACCGGATTTCCGGACGAAAACAACTTGGGGTGGCGAGGGACCCGGACTGGCTCGCCTGGTCGTCGCCCTCCTCCGGCCCCACACCCCCGACACCACTCGAGTCCGTCCCGGCCCGGCTTCTTCGTCGCCCGCCTCCGGACTCCCGGCCCCCTGATCGGTCACTTCCCCAACCTCAGCTACCTTAGACCGCTCTTACCTCGCCCGGCCGCAGCGCCGCCGCGCGTTGCCAGGACAACGGCTGCGCGCGGAACGCGGAAATAGCCGAGGTGAGTGACTCGGAGGCCGAGGCCGCCCGAAGCGCCGCGAGAGGCCGGAAAGAACCGAAAACGTTCGGGAACGGTCGTGCGGAGGGTTAGGTTGCCACAGCGGGTTCCCGCCGGCGGCGAGCTCCACGGTCTTAGCCGGCAGTTTTCCCCCGTCCCCAGCCTTTTTCCCCCATCCCCAGCCATGGCTCGGAATCATGAACGGTGGCTCGGGAAGTGGGGCCAAGAGGCCAGGGTATGCCGATCTGCGCAGAGAAGGGAGCTGGCGAAATTCTTGTAGGGGTGATGGCGTTGCAAAGCCTGTTGGGATTCGCTCCTGTAGTGGCACCTTTTCTGCCGCTTAGATCTGTCAGAAGGTGGAGGAAGGCAACTGAGACCATGGGGGAGAAACGGAACGCCATCTTTTTAAAGAGTACTCTCTTGTTAATCTTATTGCTGGGTCTTCTGGACCCCAGACCGTTTCTAGGTTCTGCTTTGTCTGATCTTAAAGAAGAGGTGGTTCAAGAGTATTCCTGAGAAAAGCCAATTGACTCGACATACTTCCTTGAAGTTATTTATCACGTGCTTTCGGTGCTTTGGGGGACATGGACGCCTTTGGCGAGAAAATGTTAGCCAACGATACGGACTTATGGAGACAGACTACATCCCCAAAGGTATTATTAACAACTGCGCTCTGACCTTGTGGTTTGAAAAATAAAGCAATATCATGTCATTAAAAAAAATACTAGGGCAAAAAGATCCATTGATAAATGAAAATTGAAAGTGTAGATACCACTGGATGAGATGGGACAGGCGTCTCCAAGAAAGACTCCGAAGTTTATATTTTTAAAAAACTCACTTTCATTTACAGAATATTTTTCTTGTGTGTCTACTTAGGTGTCTTATGAACATTTTTGCCATTTCCCCCCTTTTTAATGACACTGGTTAACACATCTCTGCTCTGTGTGTTCACCACCCCAAGTCAAGTCTCCCTTCACCACAATTTACCCTCCCTATGTCTCCCTCCATGTCCGCCACCACCCCAGAATTTTTAAGGAATAAATTTGTGTAAATTTATGGTATATAGTGATATTGTTTCGATGCACTTAGATATTGTAATATGATTGCCACATAGCTTATTTATCACATTACTAATTGTAGTACAATATTGTGTGTATTCATTATACTGTGCATTTGATCTCTGGCTTATTTACTACTCCCTACAAATTTGTCCTTCAACATCATTACTGTCATCCCACCCATAAACACTAGAATTTTTAAACACTCCTTTATTTCCCTAATGGAGGAAAATGGCCTAAGTGCATAGCATTATCTGCTTGCTAAAAAAAAATAAAAATAAAAAAATAAAAAAAAACTTTAAAAAACACACACTCAACCCAATAAAGGCTGTATTTATCTGCCTCGGTTGCACTTCCACACTTTTTTTCGCGCGGAATGCAACACTCGGAGCTGTGGCGGCGTTTTCTTCTCACGCATCCGTCATACGGCCTTAACCAATCACAGCCAGGAACCGATTCTATTGGCTGTCGTCCGACCAATTGGAAGAGACGCACCAGCCTGCAAAGCCGCAAGGCGGCGTCACAACATTACCCGCGTCGCAGACAACACCCTCCCGCCCCCGCCCAGCATCCGTGCGTGCAAGCAAGCGCGCCCACAGATGGCCAATGGGAGCGTCCTTAGCGGGGCGGGCTCGCTGAAAACTTCGGACGTGCTCGTCCCCGCGCGCTTCACCCCTCCCCTCTCTCAGCGCCCGCCGCTTCTGTCCCGCCCCGCGCTCCGCCCTTGCGGTCTCCTTCGGCCGCCGTAGCCGGAACTGCTGCTGTGCGAGGCTGGCCGGGTCTACGGGAGGCTGAGCAGCGGCAGCATCGGCTCCCGCAGCCCAGTCAACCGCACCCCGGCCGCGCCGGGGACGTGCCGGGCAGGCGGTGCCGGGGCAGGCGTTGCTGGTCGACTGTTTCCGAAGCAGGAGCACAACACCGGCGTAGCAGTCTTGCTGCAGTCGGGGCCCGGGGCTGCCCCGCCCGACCAGCTCTGCGGGCACCCGGGAGGCCCCCAGAGGGCCCGGGAAGCCAGGCTGCTGCGGGGCATTAATGAAAAAGGTAACCGGAGACTGGGGCTCGAAAAGGGTAGACCGCCTCGACCGGCTGTCATGGCGATACCGGGCTCCCTGCTGAAGTGGGGCTGCGGAGGAGCGGCCTGCTCCCTTGCCGCGGTGGTTACGCACGCGGTGCTTTGTCGTAGTGGCTCCGGGGAGTCCGGACCAAGAAGTGTTGCCCTGACAGTGTGCTTTGTGTGCAGTCGGAAATCGGCTAGAGAAGGGAGGGCTTTGCTTTTCCCTTCCAGAAACGTGACAAAAAGCATCAAGCCGAGATTGGGTTTGAGGCGATCCCATCTCTGTGCACGTTAAGGAAGTAATGTTGGAGGTTTTCCTTTAAAGGTTTTCATCCTCGTGTTTTCCTTTAATCATAGAGGAAAAAACTCAGAAATGTGTCAGTACTCTTTAAATTCTGAATAGCCCTGTCCTTCGGTATTCAGTTTAGTGTCTAACATTCAACCTGGCAGACAGGCAAGTTTATTCTGTTGTGGTTGATACATGCCTTGCCTGAGCCCTGGGTTGACTGGATAGCTTTCGGGCCTTTGGGAAATAGGATTCTCCACATTATAAACCAAAGAAAGGCCCTTTTGGATACTTTCAGATTTCTTAAGCATAAATAGGTTGGGAAGTGAATACTGAGAAGTCCTGTACAATGAAATGCTTTACGTTTGACTATTTGTTTTCGTTGGCAGGGTGTTTTGTTTTGTGGGTTGTTTTTTAACTAGCACAAATTCAAATGATTTGGAAGACCAATTACAACAGATGAAAACTGTTTAGAGTTCATTTTGTGACAGAATGCATCAGAGCAGTAGTAGATATTACTATAATTTTTACTCATTTCTAAACCTTTATATGAGAGGTCCTTGCTCCTGTTACTGTATTTTGTTATTAACCTTGATGCCTTGTTCTTGCTTTTCCTCTTAAATGGAAAACGTTCTTGTCCTTAGCAGTTGTGTTCAGTTTGTCAAACACAGTTTGGGCATAGCATGGACACCTGTTGAGAAATTTGATTATCTTTCTTGTTTCATCGCAAGTACACATTATTTCCCAGCTTATAATGTTTATAGGTACTGTACCTGATTTCTCTTCGTTTATTTCTAAGTGTGACTGTCTTCCTGGTTGCTTTTTAGAGTCATCGCATTTTATTGTTGTTGACATTTCACACAGCAGTGGGTAACAGTGTTAAGGAAGAATTTTTATTAAGGGTTACCAAGAGTTGTAAGACAATTGTCTTCTACCCATTCTTGCATTTGGACCTGGACATACTGTGCCATCCCTTTCACGGGTGGTTCCAACGTGTTCCATGCAACAGGCTCCTTTGTTGCAAAAAATACTTAAAAATTCCTAAATCTCTGCAGCAGCACACATCTCCCACCCTAGGAACCATGTTTCCCAGAAACCCTGAGCTTATTATTCTTTATGTCTGTTTAAAAATAAGCAGGCGGACAGGCAGCCGGGCCGCTATG
The DNA here is from genome assembly GCA_004026805.1 of Lasiurus borealis. Classification (NCBI taxonomy): domain Eukaryota; kingdom Metazoa; phylum Chordata; class Mammalia; order Chiroptera; family Vespertilionidae; genus Lasiurus; species Lasiurus borealis. The sequence continues at coordinate 8,860 of PVJN01020321.1, read as the reverse complement.
GAGTTCCCTGTGCACACTAGCGAGTCTTCACCTCTCTCCTGCTCGGGTGGATCTCGGCCCCTCGCTCCCACTCCAAGGCCAACTCTGGGGGCTGGCGTGGGGGGCAGGTGCGCGGGCCAGGTGCCACGCGCGTTTGGGGGGTCGGGAGGGGTCGCGTGGGGGGGGGAGCGCGGGCGCTAAGGCCCAGCCGGCCAAGACAGCCCAGGGAGCGAGGCCGACGCGCGCAGGCTTCTCGCCTCGCAGGCCATGATCCGCGGCCCCGTTGGGTAAGTGGTTTCGGGCCGAGACGGTGAAACCCAGGAACCCGAACCTCGAATCCCAGACACTGGACTCCGGATCCCTTTCGACCCCGACGGGCTAGGGCGCCGCGCGGGCAGGGCCATCTGGGCGCGGCCACCGAGCTGCCGCCCGGTGCCCCTGGCACCCCGGCGTCCTAGGCCGCGGGGTCTGGGCCGGGGCTCGGGGCTCGGGGCCCGGGGTCCGGGGCGGCTGGCTCGGCCGGGCGGCGGCGGGCGGGCCGTGGAGGACCTGGAACAAACAACGGCGGCCATGTTGAGAGGGAGGCGGGCGGCTAAACTTCGCGGCGGCGCCTCACCGGGGCCCCTCTCCTCTCCCGCAGGATGACAGTGAAGTTGGGAGACGGCGGCGGCGGGGAGGAAGGACTCAAGAGGCTGGGCAAGAGGGCTGCCGATGAGGATGCGTTGGAGGGAGAGGGGGCTGGCGGCGGCGACTCGGCCGAGGACAGCGGTGGCACAAAGAGGGACGGCAAGACCCCCCGGGGCGGCGGCCCCCCGGCCCCCGCGAGTGGCCCGCAGGCTCCGTCCCCGCCGCCCGCCTGCCCCCAGGACCAGCACCACTTCCTCCGGTCCAGCGTGAGGCCGCAGAGCAAAAGGCTCAGGAAAGACTCTTCGGGCGCCGGGGGGAGCAGCAGCAGTACCAGCAGCTCCGGGCCTCGCGGAAAAGGTAGGGGGACCCCAGGCCCTTCTAGGATGTGCCCTGTGCTCACCTTCGTGCCTTCACTGCAACTCCTGATTCCGCTCCAGCATTTGTCTCGCATTTGGGGTTGCACGCTGGAGGAGAAGTGCCCTTTTTCTCCTCCCAAGAGGCTGTTTCTCTGGTTAGACCATGCTAAAAGACAGGAAGTATCCTGCCTTTGGGCACGTACAATGGATTCTTGAAGGATGCCACAAAAAAAGGATCATTGATGATGTAGGCTATTTTGTGTAGCAAACAGTAGTTTAGAAACGGAGGGAGAAAATACTGCAGCATCTTTGCCAGATGTCAGATGGTGGAAATACAACAAAGGAATGAGCTTTTGAAACTTATTTGGGGAAAGGTTGATAAGAAGCCAAAAATATTCCAGGATCTGACTTGGGCACTTTATCCTCTACTTCAAGTATTCTAGGCTCAAAAATTATTAAGGGCATCAAGACATGTCTTTTATGTCCTTTGAGTTTTGATGCCCTGGAAAGAATTCCCCCCTAGGGTAGGAAGTAGTAAAAACATTTGTGGCCTGATTTAAAAGAACAACAATCTACAAAGTTTGTCAAGGTATTCTGAGGCGATTGAGAATATTTCAGCTTTACTAGGGTCCCAGCCAAAATAATAAGAAAACCACATGTCAGTTTTGTTTCTGATGTGCTGGTTCTCCATTATTTTCTTCTTTTATCCTTTTCTGTTTCAGCATCCTGCTTTTCTTCAATTGTACAAGTAAATTGCTCTTAACATCCCTTTTGTTTCAGGCCAAATTTGTAGCACTTTTGTAGATAGCAAATGTAAATTCCCAGTCAGTTTTGCACAGAAAAAACTTTCACTTAGCTCCCTGGTAAATGGTCCTCCAATTTATTAGATGGTCCTGATAGTTTTAAAAAGGAAATATTTGGAAGCTAACAGAGAACCCAGATGTGTGTTATTAAACTTGCTTTTTCTATCTCATTCTCAATTGAAATCATAGCCTTACTCATTTTTTTTTTTTTTTTGGTAAAGAATTTTGATGTAAGTATTCTTAAAGATGTAAGTAATAAGGCAGTTTAGTACATTTCAGAAATTAAAACTTGTCTCATAAATTTACTTTGGATGTGATAGTTACTGATTGGTTAGGAAAATATTAACTTGTTTTACTAACTTCTTTTGTTTTGTAAAAGAATAGCTTTTCAATCCTAGTTACAGGTGTGTCTAAGTTAAGCTCCTTGCATGCCTTCAAGAGTTTGTGGCTTCTGTCTCCCTGAATCTGGAGTCCCGTCAGAGTTCACTGCCTGTCACCCTGGCCCTCTCACCTTGGTCTACTCTCTTGACCTCTTGAATCTGCTTTTCCATCAGAGAGGTGTCCTCACCTGTGAAATGAGGAACAGCAGCAACTGCTCCATTCTCTCCAAGTCTGGCTGCGAAGATGAGCTGAGGTGCTGGTGTGAAAGCCCTGTCACCTGTAAATAGCTGCCTATATGTGAGATGCTAAAACTTGAGTGGTTGGTTATTTTTTAGCAGTCAGGTAATTAGAGGAAGTTTGCTATCACTTGAATAGTTGGGTGTGACTTGCAAAAGGTTTCCTGGAATAGCCTTGAATCAAGTCCTTGGTGCTTCTGTTTTTAGTTCCTGTCCCCAATGTGTGGCTTGGAGCAGCAATAGACTTTTCATTAGTAAAATGGAAATTTGTTAGAATTTGTGCTTCATCTAACTTATATATTTTCCTACTTTAGCAAGTAAATGTTTCTTTAAATAAATAATAAAGCTAAGCTATATATACATAATGGTGTCTTTTAGGAGAGGAGTAGGACATATATCTCCTTTTCTTCACAAAACTCAGCCAGCATCTGGCCTTTAGCCCCTCTTGACTATGCTTGAGCTTGGGCTACCTGGATCTTTTGGATCCTCTTCTCCACACCCAGGACCTTAGGACATCCCCTCCTTATGCCTCAGGGCAACCTCTGCTACCTGGGCCTCCTTTAGCAGCCAGAAAAGGTCTTGTGACAACATGCTGCTAACCTTTGAAAATCATTCTTAGAGGAGCATTTGTCCTAACAGGATATGGAAATCTCCATTTGGGGTGGTGAGCATGGATCATTAAGGAAATGAACAGTGTAGAAGGCCTTTGAATTCTGTCCTTGTTAAAATGGTGGTGAGATGCCTTAGGAGCCTAACTCTTGTTTATATCAAGAAGACTATGGCAAAATTTCACTTAAAGTCACAAAATTTATCAACGATGTCAAGTGAGAATTTCCTGTACTGGCATTTTTCTTGTATTTCTCTTCAGAAAAATATAATTCCTCTTACACATAAGAAATAATCACAGTCTGGTCAGTGGAAGCCCCTTTGGTTGATTACTTACTGCTTTTGCCAGTTTTCAGTCATGAGAATCTTGCAGTGAATTTGGAGAAGACTGTGGTGAAAGGGAAGTCCTCGTTTTGCTCTGTCCACACAACTATGTTTTCTTTATAAAAATAGACTTTTGTCAACTTAATGAAAAATAAATTTTTCTAGTAAAATTTTGAATTCTTTTTGGATTGATAAAGAGAAAGTGGCTAAGATTTAGGATCTATGTGCCAGGCATCTTGCATTTCAGTTACTTTACTTTTAAATAGGTGCAGAAACTGAAGTTTGTTGATTAAATAAGGTGCTTAACCTAAACAGAAGGTATACTGCAGATGCGAAACCAGTGGCTCTACTTGATGCCAAAACAAATGTTTCTGCAGCCCTACCCTGCTGCCCAGAGTGATCCTAGAATGCATTTGAAAACCAGAATTCACAGATCATGAGAACATGGGCCAGGAGACAGAGGCCCCCATGCCCTTCTCTATTTGGCAGTTCAGCTCTGAATGAACTAGTACATCTCAATTTCTTTGTCTATAAAGGGTATAATACTAGTGCCTGCCTCCACACAGCAAACACCACAATCAGGCTTTTGCAACAAGGTCCTGCGAGGCCGAGCTTAATGGGCTTTCAGTGCTTCTCTATGGGAAATGAGACTGGGCTTTGGGATCTGGAGCTTTAGGCCAAGTCTGAGCAGGTGGAGGGGGGAAAGGGAGGTCCTCCCCGGTGATAGCTGGTATAGGTCCCAGGAATTCCTCCAAGCTACTGCCCTGTCAGTACAGTTGGGCTGAGGGAGTGCCTGAGGTGGGATAGAGCCCTCTGTTTTCATTGTGTCATGTGTCCTCTTATCCACACACCCCTCCACCCCCCATCTCTCCAACTTTGGTTCCACTTGTAAGGGGAGCTAGTCATAAGACCTACTGTCTCCACAACTGGGCCATGTCAGCTGACTTAACTGTGCTTGTGCTTAGGAATCATTAAATCTCTGTACAGAATTTACTTATATTTCCCATAATCTTTTGCCTGCAGCTTCTGGGTGCCCTAGCCAGTTTGGCTCAGTGGATAAAGCATCCACCCTCGGACTGAAGAGTCCCGGGTTTGATTCTGGTCATGGCACATAACCTCAGTTGCAGGCTTGATCCCTGACCTTGGTTGGGGCACATGAAGGAGGCAGTCATTGGATGTGTCTCTCTCACATCGATATTTCTCTCCATCTCTCCCCTTCTCTTTTACTCTTTCTCTAAAAATCAGTGGAAAAATATTCTTCAGTGAGAATTAACAACAAAAACTCTTATTTGGTCAATCTTTGAGAGACAAACCATATGAGAAACAGGTTTGAACCAGCAGTCAGGCGACTCACCTCCCTGCAGAGTTGCTGCGTGGCCGATCCAACTGTAGGACAAAGGAAAAGTTGCTCAATATGCCCAAACCTTAGGTTCCTTACTTTCAAAATGGGTCTGGTGAGATAGTGGCTTGAAGGTGTGTTCAACTTAACACTCACTGTGCAGAATTGTTTTGGTCCTGTGTATGTTCTCAGGAGAGTGTTGTGAAAGGCAGTTTGCCTAAAATCAAGATAGTTCTATATCTGGTGGGCTCTGTTTAGCCTTGACTATGGGAGAGGACTGGCCAGGGAGTGAGTGGTCAGAGTGCATACTCCTCCCTCCAGGTGTGGAACAGTCTGTTGTGCCTGCTGCAGCTCCACCTCTTCTCTGCACTGTCATCTCTGTCATTGTCACTGTCCCTTTATCAAAGCACTAGGGCCAGCCCCCAGGCAACTAGGTGGAATATGGCCATGAATTCTTTGTAAGTTCCTGCCCTCCATACTCTGTGCAGAGGAAGATACATCATGTGGTCACAAGAGCACTGTGGTCTTCCTGGTTTGGTTCAGTAAATGAGGTTTAATAAAGTCATGTGCAGTGATGACTGCATGGAGCCACCATGGCCACCTAAGCAGGAATGTCAAGTTTTGCTGAAAGGTGTCAGGCTTTGTTGGGAGAAGAGGAGGAGGAAAAAGAGAAGTCATTCCCCTGATTGTCTAGCACCCAGTGGCACCATTCCCTGTGATGGCTCCATACAGTGGAAGACACAATAAATAATCCAAACACGTTGTCCTCTGGTGTGACATGGACTCCCTATAGATTCCCTGTGCACAGTAGGTCAGGAGACCTCTGTGTGGTCCAGGCTACTTGAAAGATGGAGCTGTTCAGGACAGAGGAAAATATTTGTGAACCTGAAGATCTTAGTAAATTACTAAGTCAGAGGGTAGTACCGGTTGCATTTGCTTCATGTGATAGATAGTATAGGCTTTGGGATCTGGGGCTTTAGGCCAAGTCTGAGCTAATTTTGTTTTGAAGGCTGAGCTAAATTTTCTTTTGACTTTTGACATCAAAACTAGTACCTCATTGATTATTTTAAATCCTCATCTAAGGATATATATTCCTCCCCCCCCCCCCCAACTGATTTATAGAGAAATTGGAAGGGAGGGAAGAAGGGAGAGAAAGAAACATTGACTTGAGGGAGACGCATTAATTGGTCGCCTCCTGCATGTATCCCTACTGGGGCTGGAGAACCTGCAACCAAGGTACATAATCTTGACTAGGATTCAAACTCTCGACCCTTCAGTCTGTAAGTTGGTGTTCTAACCACCGATCCAAACTGTCCAGGGCCCTCATTGACTTTTAATGTCAAAACTAATGTCATTTCTGTAATGTCTGTTTTTGGAATTAATCTTTGCCAACCAAATATACTTTATGATTTTCATTTCATGTGGTGCAGGTATTTATTATTTAAAAATTTTTTTACTTAATTAACTAATTAATTTTTTATTGTTTAAATATTACATATGTTCCCCTTTTACCCCCATTGACTCCCTCCAGATTGTCCCCCCACTCCCTGCTCCAGGCCCTCACCGCTCCATATATGTATGGCCTCATTTGTGTTCATGGGCAATGAATATGCATACAAGATCCTTGATTGATTACTTCCCACCCATTCACCCTCCCCCATTTTTCCTCTGAGATTCCATACTCTGTTCCATGCTTCCATGTCTCCGGATCTACTCCATCAGGTTATTTTGTTACTCAGATTCCACATATGAGTGAGATCATGCATATGAGTGAGATCATGTGATACTTATCTTTCTTTGCAGGTATGTCTTTTTTAGATTCCATGATAATATAAAGATAATGGGAATGATTTCAGATAGTAGGGTCACAAATATAAAAATCTCTTTGTCAAACATAGATGATGGTGCTGCATAAAAACATTTTATCACATAAGTAACTGCAGTATTCTTAGCATTAAAGAACAGTGAGAGAAATGCCCAAGAAAAACATTCCCTGGTCTTTGTAGTTTGGGTGGGCTATCAAGAATTACCTACATAAAACCATTAGAAATCTTCACATTATTTGAAGAAGAGAGCATATGTTTTAATAAAAACTGGGGTTTCACCCGAGCCTGTGTTACTCAGTGGTTAGAGCATCAGCCAGCATATGCAAGGCTTGAGAGTTTGATTCCCAGTTGAGAGCATGTACCTAGGTTTCAGGTTCCATCCCCAGCCCTAGTCAGGGTGCATGTGGGAGGCAGCCAGTCAGTATTTCTCACTCACATCAATGACACACATTGATGTTTCTTTCCCTCCCCAGTACCTCCCTCTCTTCCACTCTAAAAATCAATGGAAAAAATGTCCTTGGGTGAGGATTAACAACAATAACAAAAAGGGGTTTCAGTTGTGTTTTTTTCAAACATTTGTGGGAAGAGGAGGAGGAGAATCTTAGAGGCCAGCCCTGGATACTGAGCCTTGTGGACATGTTCTGGGACCACCAAGCTCCAGGTCATCTTCAGATCATTGAAGAGGATGTCATGGAGGCCAGGAATCCTGGTCAGTGGCACTGACAGCCTGGCTGGAACATCTGCACTGGCTCCCAGAGACTGCATGGTGAGTGGTTGGGAGTGGTTCTCGATGAACACCTGCATGTGAACCAGCTTTCTGAAGACAGATGGGGCAACTTGGCATTTATCTGTTGAGGTGACACTCTTACTGGGGATTGGCTGGCACATTTTCTTTGTGTGACTTTGATGGATTGTCCCTCAGTTATATCTGCATTCTGAATGCAAACGTGGCTGTTCCAGACTCTGACACTAATGGCACATATTTTGAGAGGCATCTGTGGGAGATCTTGGCATTTTTGCCTCCTGCCTCAAGACCACGGCGTTTTTTTTGTTTGTTTTTTTAAATACTTTTTTTTTAAACATTTTATTTTACTATTTTTAAAATATATTTTCTTGATTTTTTTACAGAGAGGAAGGGAGAGAGATAGAAAGTCAGAAACATCGATGAGAGAGAGACATCGATCAGCCGCCTCCTGCACGACCCCCTGTGGAGATGTGCCCGCAAAGCAAGGTACATGCCCCCAACCGGAATCGAACCTGGGACCTTTCAGTCCGCAAGCCGACGCTCTGTCCACTGAGCCAAAACCGGTCTCGGCAAGACCACGGCGTTTTGAGGTCGATATGTGGAGATGGAGCAGTTGCCCTCTCATACCATGGAAGAAGATGGGGAGGAAGCATTCCTGTACCACAGTGGAAGGCAGGCATGCCTGGAGACACACTTTTATTAGCTGAACTTGAATCATCTTTCTGGCTGAGAATGGCTGAGGGCATTATTGAATATCTTGCATTTGGTGGATCTGTCACTTGAGATTTTTTAAAAAATATATACAGTGGTACCTCGAGATACGAGTGCCCTAACATACGAGATTTTTGAGATACGAGCCCTCGAGCGAGCGACTTTTTGCTTTGAAATACGAGCAACATTTGAGATACGAGTAATTGAGCAGATCGGCTGGCTGCACATGACCCACCAGTTTACCGAGACTCAAGCTTCTCATAGTTACCCACGCCTCAGTCAGTGTGCTTGTTTACCTCGTTGTCGAAGCATCTTTTGTGTATTTACATACTTTATCACATTTCTTTTTATAACCATGGGTCCGAAGAAAGCGAGTGGAAAGGTCAATGCTCAGAAGAGGATGATGTCTATTGAATTAAAGCGTGAAATCATAGAAAAATATGAGCAAGGTGTGCGAGTGGCTGACTTGGCGAGGCAATACGGGCGTACTACTTCAACGATATGCACTGTGCTTAAACAGAAGGAGTCGATAAAGGGTATAACGCCAGTTAAGGGCGTTACAATAATTTCTAAGCTCCGTAGCTCTCTCCTTGAAAAGATGGAGAATCTACTGATGGTGTGGGTGACGAAAAGCAGCTTAAAGGAGAGACATTAACAGAGGGCATCATATGCGAGAAGGCGTGAGCAATTTACGGTGATTTGCTGGAGCAGACCCCGTGCACTTCCAAGGACGAAGCATCGAAAGACTCATTTAAAGCCAGTAGAGGCTGGTTTGATAACTTCAGGAAAAGGTCCGGCATTCACTCCATCGTCAGGCATGGTGAGGCAGCAAGTTCGGATGTGAAGGCAGCTGAGGATTACCTCAAAACTTTTTCCGAACTGATAGAAGCCAAAGGATATATCCCCCAGCAAGTCTTCAACTGTGAC
>PVJN01020320.1:0-36192 GCA_004026805.1 Lasiurus borealis | reverse complement strand
TTGATTGTCCCTGAATGCTCCATTAATCCAGGGAAGGTAATTGCCTAACCCTCCAGTGGATCTTGCAACAGGAAGTAACCAGAAGGCTGGGAAAGTGGTTTACCTCCTGGTCCCAGAGTTAGAGCTCATCCTCCCCTCACTCGGCTGTCCCAGAGATTTACTGGCCGTCCCTTCTCTTCACTACCGGTGCTGAAACTGCCGTGTGGGAAACGGGCTGTCCTTGGCCATTCCGAGCCCCCGCTCTAGTCTTGGAGGAAGGGTTTCAATATCAACAGAGTTAATCAATCAGGGGGGGGCAGTGCTTTTTTTTTTTTTAAGTTTATTTTGCAGTCAAATGCTTCTTCAGACTTTGGAAGAATGCTTCTTTTGTCCTCCCGAAAAGGGAACGATGATAAATCTCGACGTCTCCGTTGCCTTAGCTCCCCATCTTCACATTACAAGGGAGCAGAGTATGGCCACCTCTCCGTGTGTGCCCAACTGACTGGCGTGTCGTTGGTTTATTCCAGCATTCGGGGATTAATAGCTCGGATGCGGAAGTGCTGACCCTGTTCAATGTGACAGAGGCCCAAAGCGGGGAGTATGTGTGTAAGGTTTCCAATTATATTGGTGAAGCTAACCAGTCTGCGTGGCTCACTGTCACCAGACCTGTGGCAAAAGGTAATGGGGAGACGGAGGGGGCCCTGTGCTGGGAATTTGATCGCGGCCCCCCAGCTGCTGGGGGCCGATGGGGAAGCCAGCACCCAACTCTCCCTGTGATCCCGCTGTTCCTAGTGCTCAGAGCCATGGAAAAATACCCGGCCTGGGAGGCTGGTTTGGTTTGGTACTGTGTTGGTGTCTGCTCCCCCTGTGCCTTCTGTGTGTCCCTGAGCCGTGTGTGTGTGCGTTCGCAGGACGGTCTTGCTGCACTGCAGTCCGTGCAGACTGGAGGTTTGAGTGGTGGGTACGAGAAGAAGGGACCAGGCATTCCCTAGGGAGCCGCCATCCTCGGGCCTCGAGCGTGTGTGCGCGTGTGACTGCAGCACCCTTCCCCTCCCTCCTGTGTGTGCCCCCTCTGACTCTCTCTACCTGAAACCAAACAGCCCCCCCGCCCGCCGGGCCCCATTTCTCCATGCTGCCCACCGCCCGCATGCTTGGATGGGCCAGGGGCTGCCAGCGTCTGGTGAAGGGTCATAACCAGCCCGCGGCGGGCGTCGCAGGTCTGCGGAGTTCCTCCCTCAGGGCCTCACTCTCTTCCTCTAACAGGTCTCGCTGCCTGGTGGTTTTGTGTGTCCGTTGTCGCAAAGGAGACGCTGGGGAGCATCTCTTCCTCTGGTTACCCACCCCCCTTCTTTCTTCCTCCCCCTCTCTCTCTCTTCCCTCTCTCTGTGTGTCTCTCAGAGGTCTCACGTCCGGTGCTCGTCCATTTTGCTTCCGTTGTCTCTTCTAGACTGCCGGAGTTAATACCACCGACAAAGAGATGGAAGTGCTTCACTTAAGGAATGTCTCCTTTGAGGACGCGGGGGAGTATACGTGCTTGGCGGGTAACTCTATCGGACTCTCCCATCACTCTGCATGGTTGACCGTTCTGGAAGGTATACACTGTACTTCTCCTCTCGATGTCCTGCCCTCGCCACGGGCACGGGGGGACCATGCATTGCGGGGCCGGGGGAGACACGGAGGCAGGAGAGGTGGAGGAATGAATGGGCCTGGCTCCGGCCATTTATCCAGCCTCGAGAGTCGATTCCTCAGGCTCCCACAGGAGCTGTCCTCGTGCGCAAGGACACGGAGGCCTCCCACCCGGCCACCTGCACCTGCTCTCCCCTGGGCCCACGTAATGCATGCCGGAGACCTGGACTTAACCTTGGCCGGGCTCTCCTCCAGAGCGGGCTCCTTCCATCCTTCGGTCCAGCGACTGTCCCTGACTGGTCTGGCTTTTTATCCAGACCCCCAAAGTCTCAGAGTGGGCCCCGCTTCTCTAATTGAATATCCGCACTCTATAAAGAGGGGCTTGCTAGCCCAGCCACCTGTACGGCCGCCACCCTCTGACCTCAGGGGAGGTTCTGCCCGGTTGAGTGGCCTTGAGCCGAGCGAGGCCCAGTCACAGGTGTCCCCTTTGAGTCTGTGTGTGGGGGGCCAGGAGGGAAGGAAGGAGCCTGCAGCCTGTTCAGGGTGGTGGGCTGGTGACGGCAGGGCTGGAGCCGGTTGTCGCTGCCTCTCTGAGAGGGTCCTGCATGCGGGGCTGGGCGCTGTGCTGTCGTGGTTGCCGCTCACGCTGCCCTCTCTTCTCCCTCCTCCTCCTCTGCCCTGCTTTGTGCCCTGCAGGGTCTGATAACGCCCCCGCTCGAGGCAGAGAAGTGTTCTGTTTTTGTCCTTGTCGCTGTCTCTGTCCGCGTGCGCTCCCACTCACTTGTCTTCGTTTCTCACTGCTGGGGAAAGAGGAAAACAGAAACACTTCTTGTTATCAGCTCTGCAGTCTCCTTGTCAGGCCCTGGAGTCCTCTAGGGGCTCAGTCGGGGTCACACCAGTGCCTCTTGGGGGAGGTCCTCAGGGGGGGGGGTTGCCTCTGGGCTGGCTGGAGTGTTTTACAGGGGAGGGTCGGGGGAAGGCTGTGGAAGCAAAAGGGACGTTACACACTGGTGAGGATGGGGTGTTCTCCGCAGCCCGCGCTGTGGGTGCTGGGTGTAACCCATTCTCGGGCGGGAGGGAACAGTGCGTTGAATGGATGGGCCTTTGTGGGGACCGGGTTTGAATTCTAAGCGGAAGGTGGGAGGACAGAATAGAGCATGCCCCCTCAGCTCGAGGAGTTAGTATTCCTAAGAACTGCAGAAACGTTTACACTGGTCATCTCGAGCAGCGCAGACAGGTTTGGAAATCAGTTCTGCCTGGGGTCTGGCTATAGGTGTAAATATTTACACATCTGACCTGAGACAGATGACAGAAGTGAAAGGTGAGATACGAAGTCAGGACACAGGCACACTCCTTCCTCCCACTCTCATTGGTTCCTCATCCTGCAAGTGCCGCTATAAGCCAGGCGCTGTGGACTACAGGAAAATAAACAAGGTGCCATCCCCACCTTCAGGCCTTCAGAGACAAGATGGTCCATCTGCCCCGGTGATAGGTGTGTGCATGCTGAGCTGAGACGCTTCAGAAAAGGGGCCACAGGCTTTCATGAGGAGGCGAGAAAGGCACCCAGAAGAATGTCATCCTGCCCCTTGCAGGGTGTACCTGGTACCCGTGTAGCAAGATGGTTCTAGCTCATCCCTCCTGGGAGGATTCGGATCAGGATCAACAAGCTCCAAGGAGCACAAGATAGCTGACGTGCTCCATGCCAGTGCCCCAGTCCTAGCTAGGATTCTTCCCTGCCCTAAAGATTCCCAGAGGAAAGGAGATGGGTGTTGTGTATCTTACGGAGCTAGGAGCTAGGGACACCAGTGGGCTGGGTCCCCGGAGCTTGCTAACGCCCTGTTCACATGACTCAGCCCTGGAAGAGAGACCTGCAGTGATGACCTCGCCCCTGTACCTGGAGATCATCATCTACTGCACGGGGGCCTTCCTCATCTCCTGCATGGTGGGCTCTGTCATCATCTACAAGATGAAGAGCGGCACCAAGAAGAGCGACTTCCACAGCCAGATGGCCGTGCACAAGCTGGCCAAGAGCATTCCTCTGCGCAGACAGGTAACAGAAAGTAGATAGGGGATTTGCACTCTCTGCCTCCCTTCTCTCCCTGTGTCCCCGGAGGCTTCTCTAGGATCCTCTGTCCCCAGCCTACTACTGCTTCCAGCTTTGCTTTCTGGCTTTGGGCCAAGGGCATGGGGGATGTCCTGACCCAGGTGCTCCCTTGTCAGGTGCCCAACCCATGAATTCCATACGCCCACCATACCCCAGCTGCGAGCCCCCTGCTCACCTGGCACGTGGATCAGGAGAAAGTCCTAGCTGGGGCAAATGTGCATTGGCTCTACTGCACGTTAGAACTATCCCCAAAGGCCAGTTAGAGGAGCAAAGATACAGAATAGAAAGGAAGGCCTGAATTGGGTCCCAAGAGGCCCTCTCCTGTGTACCAGGAACTGGAACAGAAGGTGAAGGCTGGGAGAGGAGGGAACGTTCATGCAGAACTATGCTAATTATGGGAGGCGCTTTGAAAGTTAGAGATTCACAATCAGAGGCAGGGCTTTTACAAAGAGTCAGGACAGAAGAGAGCTGTTGTTGCAGCGATCATTTCTGTCCGTTTGGTAGAGGTACGTAAGGTCTGTTCGTGTTAAAGGTGAGTAAACCGAAGTCCAGTAAGGATAGTTGGTGGCAAAAGAAGTCCGATTTAGAGCTTCGGTCTTCTGACCTCCTGTGGTCTCTCTGCCTGGGGAGGGACATCAGGTAACAGGTTATCCCTCCGCCACTGGTGAAAAGCCCTGACCAGCAGCTGGAAGAATCTGCACCACTCCCCGCCTCCTCGCTAGAAGGGTGACCTAACGCTTCCCTGTAGGTGTCGGCTGACTCCAGCGCCTCCATGAACTCTGGGGTTCTGCTCGTGCGGCCCTCACGCCTCTCCTCCAGCGGAACCCCCATGCTGGCTGGGGTCTCTGAATATGAGCTTCCCGAAGACCCTCGCTGGGAGCTGCCTCGAGACAGGTAGTTCTCTCAGCTTGTGAGGAAGTCCCCTGCTTTTGTAATTCTGACGGTGGGAGTTGTACGGACGGAGACCTTCTAGGGAGTGAATGTGTACCCGGTGTATCAAGAAGCCATTTCCATCCAGCCGGGTGAAATACGGAGAAATGGTGATGGGGTGTCCTCGAGTTTGAACTTCAGCAGCCCCGTCTTACACCTCCCTTTGTTTCCCCAAAGGCTGGTTCTAGGCAAACCCCTGGGAGAGGGCTGCTTTGGGCAGGTGGTGTTGGCAGAGGCCATTGGCCTGGACAAGGACAAACCCAACCGCGTGACCAAAGTGGCTGTGAAGATGTTGAAGTGTAAGTGATGCTTCCGTCCCGGTACAAACGGCCCTTTCCGTGGCCAAGCGAACTGTGGGCCTTGGGCCGAGTGGAACACCCTCTCTGGTGCTCTTTTCCTTGCCCACACCTGCTATACGCCTACCTCGGGTGGCCTGGGAGGAGTGGGGTGCCCGCTGAGATTGTCATGACCTAGGGCCGGCCTGGCTTGGGGTCATGTGTTTATGCTAAATTCCATTGCTAGCTAATTGTCCTTACCCTGTCCTCTGCCCCACTCAGCGCCACCTATTTCCACAACGGCTGTCATGAGAGGGAAGGGAAGTGGGGACCCCTCAGGCATACACCTCACCTCACAGCCCGTCCCCTAGCTTTTCTCCGCTCGCCCTTCCTCTCTCCCAAAGTAAATGGGTCTCCTCCCCTTCTCTTGTTGGCGTGCAAAGCGGATGCAACAGAGAAAGACCTGTCTGACCTGATCTCAGAAATGGAGATGATGAAGATGATCGGGAAGCACAAGAACATCATCAACTTGCTGGGGGCCTGCACGCAGGATGGTAGGCCCTGAGCCAGGCCGGCTCGTCCGCCCGCGCCGGGGAGGGTCTCAGAGGGAAACCTGGGCCTGCTGCTCCCGCACAGTGTCTGCCAGGGAGGAGATACTGAGCTGTCAGCCATGCTAGGGAAGCGGCATAAGGAGAGAGGCAGGGTTAGCAGCACAGTGGTACCTCGAGATACGAGTTTAATTCGTTCCATAACCTTGAGGCATGGGAAACTAGGAGACGCCCGAGTCTCGGTAAACTGGTGGGTCATGTGCAGCCGGCCGATCCTCGCGATTACTCCTATCTCAAATGTTGCTCGTATTTCAAAGCAAAAATCGCTCACTCGACGGCTCGTATCTCAAAAATCTCGTATGTTAGGGCACTCGTATCTCGAGGTACCACTGTAGTTGGAATGTATGGGGTCTGAACTGATGCCCATTTGTATTCATCTGAGAATACACGTACCCAGATCCATAGACACTGTGTGGATAGGAACAGGTGAGGAGTAATAGTGGTCTACATTAGGGCTGTGAACCCCAGTTTTGCTTGGTAACTTTCTGGACTATGCTGGAAAGAATTAGTTCCCCGATTCATCCCCCCCTCCTCCTCTCTCTCTAAGCAGTGGAAAGAATTTCCCTGGTTCCTTAAAGGGGAGCTTAGGTCAGGGTGTGCCATTGGGTGTGGGGTTTTCTCCAGATGAAGCGAAACCTGCGTGCTGGCCCGATGGCCTCCCCATCCACACATCCCCCTTCTCCCCCCTCCCCCAGGTCCTTTGTACGTCATCGTGGAGTATGCCTCCAAGGGCAACCTCCGGGAGTACCTGCAGGCCCGCAGGCCGCCTGGCCTGGAATACTGTTACAACCCCAGCCACAACCCCGAGGAGCAGCTCTCCTCCAAGGACCTGGTCTCTTGCGCCTACCAGGTGGCCCGGGGCATGGAGTATCTCGCCTCCAAGAAGGTATGGCACCTGCCGGCTCCCCTGGGTGATGTCGGGGTGGGAACAGATGTCCAACTATGACATTCTGTCCTTGGTGGAATGGTCTGTGTGCTGTCTTAGGCCCTCAGGGGACACCACAGTCAGGAGAGCCAGTGTAACCTGTGCACTGTCGCTTTCTGAGCAGCCTTGGGCAGCTACTTAACATTTTCTTTCTTCAAATATAGAGTAACGATTATGGGAGAGATAGGAAGAGGGAGAGTGTGAAGGACAGTTGCGGGTGCTCAGTAAATGCTGGCTTTGGGCCCCAGCCCAGTGCAGTTACGCTGGGCCTGGGGAGATAGGGCTTGTAAGCACACTTCTGCAGAGATGGGACAGAAGCATAAAGGTTCAGCCTTTCTGGGTACAGATCCCAAGCTAAGAGTCGGAAAGATCAGGAGAGGAGGCAGATACAGGGGGGTTTGCTGACGTGAGGGAGAGGCCTGGGGCTGGAGGTGTTTGAATGGCTGAGTCTGAAGTGGAGAAGAGGGATCATGTGACAGGGAACTGGAATGTTTAGGAGGTGAGCAGTGTGGAGGAGAGAGCCGGGGAGGAGCCGGGCCTGCCAGCTGCAGAGTGAGTGCTGGAGCACGGTGTGACGCAGACAGCCTGCCGTGGATATATGTCTACAGTTTTATGGCCTCACCTGCATCTCACCCTCCTCTCCTCTCCCATCCCTTCCTCCCCCGCTCCCTTTCCTGTCTTCACAGTGCATACACCGAGACCTGGCCGCCAGGAATGTCCTGGTGACGGAGGACAATGTGATGAAGATCGCCGACTTTGGCCTCGCTCGGGACATTCACCACATCGACTACTATAAAAAGACAACCAATGTAAGTCCTCTGCCCTGCGACTCTGCCGTGCTAGGCTTTCTCCCACGTACACTTCCCTGCTGCAGCCCAGTGCAGGTGGCTTTGCCTGAGAAACTGTGGTGGGGATGAGCTGAAGGTGTGCATTCCTTCCCACGTCCAGTCCCTCACATACTCCGCCTCCCCCCCTCCCTGATCCCTCATTGCTCTGCCCTCAGCCACCCCAACTTCCCCCTTTGCAGGGCCGACTGCCTGTGAAGTGGATGGCACCCGAGGCATTGTTTGACCGGATCTACACCCACCAGAGTGATGTGTGAGTTTGACGTGGGCAATTGCCAGAGACACTCGGGATAGAAAATGTCTGGTACAATAGGGTCCTGTCCTCCTCTCTGAATTGAAGAGGGTCTCCTCCTATTTTGAGGAGAAAACAAAACAATATGTTGTATATAACGATTTCCTTTGCTCCTGGCGGTGGAAGGGCCCGTATGTCCTCTGCTCTCCCTGGTACTCCTCTGGGAATTCGGGGTTTTCATTGGAGAGGGTGGGTTCAGGATGAGTATCGGGCATGTTGGTGAAGGAGAGACGGAAAGGGTTCTAGGTTGGTCCAGCCCTGTGCCCACAACACCCATGGGCTCTGTGCTCACCCACAGGTGGTCTTTTGGGGTGCTCCTGTGGGAAATCTTCACTCTGGGAGGCTCCCCATATCCTGGAGTGCCTGTGGAGGAGCTTTTCAAGCTGCTGAAGGAGGGTCATCGGATGGACAAGCCCAGCAACTGCACCAACGAGCTGTAAGCAGGAGAAGATGCCCAAGGCCCCGAGTTAGGCCCTGCGGGCTGAGTGTGTTTGCTGGGAAGGGGAAGAAAGTGGTGTTTAGATAAACAACAGCCACTCCCAGTCACTCCTCCCACAGTCCCTCCTCCGTAAGCTCCTTCATCTCTCCACTTACGTGTTTACAATCCTGCCGCAGGTACATGATGATGCGGGATTGTTGGCACGCAGTACCTTCTCAGAGGCCTACCTTCAAGCAGCTGGTAGAGGACCTCGACCGCATTGTGGCCTTGACCTCCAACCAGGTGAGGCCATCACAGCTAGCCCATCAGGCGTCATCATTCGGGTAACGTCCCTGTGAATTAAGACAGCCGCAGGGAGGAGAGGGCTGATCCGTGGCGCTTCTGTGTTTTTCCCATCACAGGAATATCTGGACCTGTCAATGCCCTTGGACCAATACTCGCCCAGCTTCCCCGACACCCGAAGCTCTACCTGCTCCTCGGGGGAGGATTCTGTCTTCTCTCACGAGCCGTTGCCTGAGGAGCCCTGTCTGCCCCGACACCCAGCCCAGCTTGCCAATGGCGGACTCAAACGACGCTGACTAGCACCCCAGCACTGCCCTCCCCAAACGCCATCATCAGCTGTCACTCACCTGTCACTCCCCACAGGACTCACTGCCTCCCCTTTGCCCCTTCCCTGCTGGCGGGAGCCAGCTGCCTGTACCTGAGGCCTTCATCCCACTGAGTTCGCCTCTCTTCCTCCTCCTCCTCCTCCTCCTCCTTCTCCTCTCAACCTGCTTATGAGAGAGAGGAGTAGAGAGGCGGATACTTGCTGATGGCCACTCTGTTCCCTCCCCCATGGTGGACCAACACCCCTCCCCGCCACCTGGCACTGCCTGGAGGGGTGGGCCTGGGAGGAAAGCGTGCTGAGCAGGCACGCTAGTGAGAGCTGACGGAGCTAGCTTGTGTCGGTTTTGTCTGCTTCACCGTCACCCATAAGCCCCTGTGTTCCGGTAGCGGGTGCCTCGTCCTCAAGGCTGCAGTCGTAGGGAGTGGACGTCTCCGCTCCAGAGAGATGGTGCCGTTGGCTTATTAATTCCGATACTAATTTGCTTCGCTGACCAAATACTTGGTACCAGAGGACAGGGAGGCAAAGGCTGGGAGCAGTGCCGTGCCCTGGGGCCCAGCCCCAACTGGGGGGCTTTGTACATAGCTATGAAGAAAACACAAAGTGTATAAATCTGAGTATATATTTACATGTCTTTTTAAAAGGGTCATTGCCAGAGATTTACCCATTGGGTAAGATGCTCCTGGTGGCTGGGAGACATCAGTTGCTATATATTAAAAACAAAGAAAAAAGAAAAAAAAAAAGGAAAATGTTTTTAAAAAGGTCATATATTTTTTGCTACTTTTGCTGTTTTATTTTTTTAAATTATGTTCTAAACCTATTTTCAGTTTAGGTCCTTCAAATAAAAATTGCTGCTGCTTCATTTTTATATGGGCTGTGTGACGAGGGAGAGAATGTCAACCGGAAAGGAGCCAACATGATGGGCCCCTGGGTCGGGGCCTCTCCAGAGGGCCCTGCACATTCCCTGCAGTTTCCTCCTAACCTCTTCCTTTCAGGTCCTGGGCTGAGACCTCCGGACAAAACTCCCACCTCTTGGATGCTTTGGGAAAGCGGGAAAAGAAGACATCTGCGTAGTGAGCAGGGACCTCCCGTCAGTGCACGAGAGGCGCTGGCCCAAGCCAAGACCCCTCCCTCCCCCTGCAGCCCTCAACCACAAATGGTTTCCTCAGGGGAAACTGGTGGGTTCGGGGAGGTCTGAGGGTCAGAGAGGGAGCTGGGAGCCTCGCTCGGAATAGCCAAGGAGTCGAACTGAAGAGGGGGAGGAAAGCTCAGGATTATTCCGACAGGGGCGTGCAGACACTCGAAGCCAGATGTGCGTCTACGCCCTCTGCGTGTGCGTGTGTGTGTGGTTTTGTCTGTGCTGCTGTGGAAGGGGAAGCTTGTCACCTAGGGCGAGGTCTACAGTAAGGTCCCTTGCTTCATGTTTTCCAGCCTGCTCTGTGTGCGTGATCCTCCCCCACCCACACCAGTACCCCCGTAATCAAACTGCATGCGTTGGGACTATCACAGGTCTTCCCGGACAAACCCCACCCCCTCCCTCAGGAAAGGGAAAAAATGTTCTGTTAGTGGCAGCTTGGAAATTCACTTCCTCTGCCACCTGCTGGTTGTCACTGCACTCACCAAGCGTGTCCTGGCTCCTCAGAACTCAGTGCTCAACCTGCCTGTGCAGCCTCTAGACCAAAAGTTTGCTTTTTTTTTTTTTTTGGCCGGCTTACGGCTGAATACAGAAGAAAGTTCACTCTGCTTTCATTTCTGTAGGGAAAGTGGGATTGCTGCTTTACGTTTCCTTTCTGAGCTAGCTGGGGGTATTTTTGAGGGGCAGCTGCAGTGTTGGCTACTATTGTAAATTAGTTCTTTCCTTGTGTCTTTGTAAATATGCAACTGTCAATCTATTACGGTTTGTGTTTATGTTTAATGAAGGCATAACTTGGTGAACCGAGCCAGGAAATGAATTTTAGCTCTTTAAAAACGTTTGCTTTCAGACCTTACAGTGGTTATCTTTCCTTGTAAAATAGTGATGCTCATTTCTGCCTTGGCCCTCGAAGCGATGTTGTGAGAATGGATGATCTAATGAAGGGCTTTCTATTCCCTTCGGGAGAGGTGCTAGAAAAATATATAAGGCACTATTATAAGTGATGTCTTTGTTGTTTACTACTCAAATCACCCATGGATTTCCCCAGAGACCGAGCTGGCTGTCTAATAAAAGAGAGTGAAATTGACCTGAGAGAAAATGAAATGACCATTTTACTTAGATGACCAGATTGGGCCTCCTGAGGAAAGGAATCCAGTTTATCTAATGGAGGCGACGTGCTGTCAAGGCACTGAACTTGTCTGGGTTCCTGAGAGTTAAAAGATCAGGGCCTGGGATTGCCACAACATTAATCAATATGGCCTTTCTGCCTTTTCTAATTGCCATAGACTGGGGAACCAGTCCCTTGGTACCACTCATGTAATATAATATAATTGATCTCAGGTAAGTAAGATGGATCCTCATGAAACAAATGTATCTCAGTGACAAGGAAGTCGCTGTGTATCAGCGGCCACTGGGAGGAGCCAACAGGCCATTATCTCAGTCAAATTAGGTATAATATGCCAGGCTGCTTTGAAGTTCCATTAGGTGTGCATTGGTGGTGACTGGGTGATCTTTAACCTAGATTTTAGCATTACTGAGCATTTATTGGATATCATTAATATGACATGTAACAGTCGAAGTACAGAATTAGACACAGCACAAGTGCAGGTCAGTGGATGCCGAGTGTCACCGATACCTACCTGGACCAGAATTGTCAGTGTCTAAAATACAGGCCATGTCTATAATCGCCACTCAGATTGGGTTTCAGAAAGTTCCTAAAATTATACTCATTGGGTGTAGTAGCAGCTGATACACTGAGGTATATGCATCTGCAGGGAAGAGGAGAGAACCTGGAAGGGAGAGAGCTTTGCAGCAACCTGGCACAGCCTTCTCCTTAAGTTGAGAGCCGGGGAGAGGGAAGGTCAGCAAGAACCCAAGTGTTCAGGAAGACTCAGTGTTTGGCAAGTAACCGGATCTAGAACCATTTATGCTTCTGGTGCACAAACGTGGTGCATTTAGTGAGCGTGACAGAAGTTTGTTTCTTGTTGCCCCGGGAGGCACGGAAGTTAGTAGTGTGCTGGGACTGGTTCTTGAGCCCATTGTGTACATCTTTTCCCAACTGGTGTTCAGTGACCTCTTGGTAGCTTGAAATCAACCATGTGAGAATATTTACCTCACTGGAATTTGCAAATGTGACAAATCAGCCTCCCTCCCTCTCCAGTTAATCATTTCTCTGAACACCACTAACTCCATCTCGGCATGGGGCTAGGTCTTAACAGTCATGGAACCCAACAGCCACGCCCTCTAAGTGATGAGAACAAAAGGAACTAGTATCTTGACTTCTCTGAGCGAGCTACTATCCCAAGAAGGGGAAGAGACGTGTCTCCTGTGTCTTAGATGCCTGTTGATGAAGCAAAAAAATGGGTGAAGGCCAACTGGGGCCGAAAGTGACCAGGGGCCCCTTGACCTACTGATTCTCACTCTGCTAATAATCCTCTACCAGGAGCCCCTTGACTTAAATCATTCTGAATCAGCTCACAGGGGAAGCCAGAAAAGATTGTAGTCCAACAGCAGATATGAATCATTCAACCTGAACAGGATTCAACAAGTTTAGCTAATCCCTTTCCCACAGTCAGCACTTGACATGCGAACTAATGAAAATATAAACACCCATCATTTTAAAAAGGGGGACATTTATTATGAATCACCTTGTTAGTCCAATGGGGAGATCCATGGAATGCTGCGTAGTAGGGATTCATTCTTCTCAAGGAACAGGGCAGAGTTCATTAGGACATGGTGGGGCTTGTCTTCTCGTGGAGAGGAGGTTTAGGAAGCTTATAAAAGCACGTATCCTTGCTGTGAAATGCTGATGACGGTCCTCATTTAGGTGATCCCAGACAAGGATATTTGCATTTTATTTCGTTTGACTGATTCCCATCCAACTGCTTTCAATTTCGCAGCAAGTAAAGAGATCTAATTTCATCACCCACAGGCCGAAATACCTTTTCCCTCCTAAGCGCTCCCCAAGGGAAAAAGGCTGTGGGTCAGCTGCACAGCAATCTATTATGTTGTGTGTTTTTTTTTCCCGTTTTGACAATACAGAAAACACCAAGCAAGTTTCTGAACACAGTACTTGTTACTGGGTAGCACAGGGATTATATCAGACTTAAACTACCCCTATGACTAATAAATAGTCTTGTTTGTGAAAGACAGACCAGAAAAACACACACCCAGCACAAACAAATGGTTAAGTCTTAAACCCTTAATTATGCTTCCTAGCAAAATGGTGGCTAATGAAAGCCATATGTGCTAGAATCGTGGCAGCCTCCCAGATTCCTGCAGACCCAGAGGGGAAGTCTCAGAACAGCCGAGCTGCAGCCAAACCTTTTTTGATTGCCAGTCTAATTCCCCATTTCATTCTCCAGGAAGTTTTTTTCTTGATATCCAGAAAGACCTCACTGAGGACTATCCATTCCATCTCATAAGCCCTGTTTCCAGAGCACTGTTCCTACTGGCGGGTCACTGAAAGAGCTGGTGAAGTGCTCTTACAGTGGTTTGTTGGAGTTTTCCAAGGTCTTAGGTTGTTGCCAAGTCATCTTAGGAGGCAGAGTTATCTAAGGACTAAGCTGATTCCATTATGCAAAAAAAAATTCTCCTCCCCTAAAGGGAGGAAATGGGCACAAATATGAAGCTGTTAAAAACATGGGGTAGTAGTGGTGGTGGTGTGTGTGGGGGGGTGCTTTCCACCAAGTTTCGTGGGATGACATAATGACACAGAGGAAATGGGCTTCGCAATTACAGTTTTCTAAATGGTCTGAACTTGGTCTGACTGCTGACATCATCTGGAGTGTTTACAAGATCTCAAAGGACTGCCCCTGATCCTCTATTCAAACTAGACCCAGTCTTCGCTGGGGGGGTCCTCGATGAATGCCACTGCCGAGGGCAGGAAGTGGAGAGTGTGAGCTTCGTCCTCCAGGGGTCCGTAGGCTCCTTTGGAACTAGTGGTGCTGCTCTGGGGTGTCTTGTGATTTGGCCTGGAGCGTCTGGGTACAAAACATAGACACGTTAGCCCCTGGAGATGAGATGCTGGAAGTTCTTTAGGGGTTACTCTTTGGGTTTTCCTAATCAACATAATGACAGACCACAAGGTCAGATCGGAGTTGATAATTTCCCTTGGTAATAAAAATAAAAGACTTGCAGACTAGGCCTCCATGCAGTTTGCCCCGTCTGACTTCACTGGGGCTCTTTGGTCCTCAGGAGCCGGGAGAGCCGCTCACTACACAGTCCAACCCTCCCATGACCCCTCTCTACTGATTACTTGTATTTTGCTTTTTTTTTTTTCTCTTGCCCCAAATTCCTTTATCCAAATGGAAAAATAGATAAGTGATTTGTTATTTACAAGCACTTCTTCTAAGATTTAAATTGCTTTCCTGCTCGTATCTCCTGACATGAATCCTGTGTGAAATACACCACATGTGGGAACTATTTCCATCTGGCACAAAGGAAAATAAGAATCTGCCTATATTGTAATTAGCTTCTAGACTTAACATGTTTAGGTCTGATCCACAGTTGCATTGGTTGGGTTTTTTGTTTTTTTTTTCACTTTTGGATAATTGAGTTTAAAAATGTAGTGGTTATAAGATGACTAAAATTCAGCCTACAGCTTCCTGTTTGAATGACAGGAAGGACTGTGCAGAAAACAAGGACTGTGCAGTGTTTTACAATAGTTATGATTCTAGATTTTCACTGCCCTTCAAAAGAACTAAAGGGGAAAGGAGTTTTCTTTTATTTTCTTCTTTTAGGTGATACTTACAGCTTCTTTAGCAGAAGTCACGGATCCTTTAGGTAATGAAATAGGTGCTGATGGCATTATGGGTGAGGATGTAATTGGTGGCAGTTGCATAAATTTTTCATCCTTAAATATCAGAATTGAGAGTTGGTTTACTGGTTTTAAAACAATGTGCATGAGATCGATAGTC
Organism: Lasiurus borealis; assembly: GCA_004026805.1. NCBI lineage: Eukaryota > Metazoa > Chordata > Mammalia > Chiroptera > Vespertilionidae > Lasiurus > Lasiurus borealis. Next base: position 21,514 of record PVJN01020320.1, on the reverse strand, counting down.
CTACTGCCATGCCTATCAGGAATCTGCAACAACTACTTCAGATTCTGGCACGACACTCAAAGAGGCAAAATCTGGAACCTAATTTACATATAGCCAAATGTTGAACTTTCACAGAACCAGCGGCTAATACAACAAACATTACTTATTAAAGAACACCACTGAAGTTCAGTTCCATTAAGGGGGTTATGAACTTGTTTTCATGTTTAACCTAATTCATCATATAAAAAGTAATGGTGTAACCTTAGTTCCCTTCAACTGAGGTGCTAAGTCCACCAAGTTCTCTTTAGATTCAGGTGAAGTAGGTGATTCCGCAGGACTGTCTGTCTTCAGAGCCTAGGGAGAGAGAGATTATGTAAGCATGAACTTTCTGCTCTTACTGAAATTCAGAAGCACTTCCACAGTAAGTAGTCAATGCTTTCTAGAACAATTCACTTTCCACTAAATCCCCAACTTGCTCCAACCATATACCTTTTATGAGTAACATATGAAGTATGTCCCTGAAATAGCAACTTAATATTATTTATCTTGCAGTTTTGAACACATGTTGCACTCTAATTAGATTCTAGTATTTAAAATCTTCAGTCATTAACAAGCTGCCAATTCTGGTGGTATTCTAGTCTCAAAAAAGGTGCCATTTCTCAATTACTCATCTATTTCTAATGGCATGGATATAACTTGATCAAAATCGACATTTATCACTGCTGACTTCTAATGATAAAAATTATTTAAATGGTAGGTGCTGCTTAACAGAAGTTCCTATAAAACAAGAAAAATGGAGGGAGAGGGTGGCTTTAGAATAGATAGATTAGATAGCTAGAATAGATAACTTGTCTTTAAGAATTATATTAGATTTGAAAAATATATCACTGCTCTTTGGAAATAATTTCTTTGTGTACTTTGGATGGAAAAGGGCTACGTATATCCAAAATTATAAAATATTTGAAGCCTCTAAATTTTTATAGAGCTTAGCATGCTACTTGTTTTCATTTTGTACATATGGAGAATAGAAGTTTTAAAATTGAATTTTTTTAAAAAGCAAAGCAATAAAATGCATAGGCGCTTGTCATTTTGTCCTTAATCCCTAGGTTTTTCTTAATCATTTCAGAAAACAATTGGATAAAGAGTTTCTGCCCATCTACAATAAGTCTGAGATCGCAAATTTAACTCTGAGACATTGTGTTATTCCAAGATTTCCTTGCTCCTTACAGCAGTCAGTGAATAACAGATAACTTTGATCTGTCTTGAAGACTAAAGATAGAGTAAGAAGAACCCAATAGCCTACCTTTTTTAAAAAACAAAACAAAACAAAACAAAAAAACAAGGTCTGTGCTCCAAAATTGCTCCTACCTAGTCTCCCTAGAATCCTTCCTGGACAAAGCCCACATCCAGATTAGTCTCTGGAACTCTGCAAAGGGAATGCAAGATGGGGTCTCCTGAAGTGTATTTTTCATGCTGGACTTATCATTTTCTTTGGCTTGTTCAGAGAGTCAACAGCATAACTAAGATTTAAAATGTAGTAAACACGAATATCCACCCCAGATTATTTTGTCTAATCTCCTAAACCACATGTGTAGCATGCTCTATAGGTCTTTTCCTTTCTCACCCATGTAGGTTCTGATAAGACAAGAAGCCACAAAGTAGAACAGTGAGAGGCCCTTTCTGGTGGGCCCAGAGCAAGATGCGCTAGTGATGGGGCCAGTCCTGGGTTCTCAGTAAAATACCAAGAGAGAAACGGTTACTGAGTTGGAGGCAACAACAAAGATTAAGACAATAAGTTGTAGAAAGACCAAAAGTTTAGATTCTAAATTGGCCATTCACTGCTTAAAAATTAATAGGAATCTGGACAAATGAAATAGATGTAATAGAACAAGAACCATTCGGTCTCAAAGGAGAAAATGGTGAAAACAGTCTGAAGACTAGATAGTTAATGAGAAGGAATGATCTGAACACCTATTAGGAAAACCAAATCAAGCTCGGATCAAAGGCGGTAACATCCCTATAGCTAGAGATAGTTTCAGTGATTTTAACATTTTTTAAAGAATTTAAAAAGGATGTTCAGGCCAGTTGGCCCAAATCCCAAAAGAAATGCCTCCTCCGAAACGATAGGAAATAAGAGATTTGGGGAGAGGCCTCTGAGCCCAGGTACTCACCTCTCCACCTAGTGGGATCTCAATTGGCTTTGGCTTCACATCTATCAGATAGAAGGTTCGAGATAGGAGCAAAAGAGAAGGGGGGACGTTCTCCTTCAGGTGCAGGTCCTGCCACTGGGGAATAAAACAGGAAAATCACAGGATAAATGGGAGACCTGGGTGTGACCCAGGACCATCTACTGCTGCCCTGGCTTTACGCTTCCCCAGGCTCATGCTGATAACTCGTTGCAGAATGGGGATTAAGAACATTCCTCTCCTGGCTTTGGCACCGGTTGGTGGACAGCAGCCCCCCTCCCCTCCGGTGAGATCCCCTTCAAGTCAGAGAAAGAACTTTTCATTAAACTCTCAAACCAGCTGAAACCGGTTTGGCTCAGTTGGATAGAGCCTCGGCCTGGGGACTGAAAGGTCCCAGGTTCGATTCCAGTCAAGGGCATGTGTCCTGGTTGTGGGCACATCCACAGGAGGGGGCGTGAAGGAGGCGGCTGATCGATGTCTCTCATCGATGTTTCTAACTCTCTATCCCTCTCCCTTCCTCTCTGTAAAAAATCAATAAAATATATTAAAAAACAAACAAACTCTCAAACCAACTGTGGATCAAAGAAGCTAAGTATCTTCTCTTGGACACAAAGTAGATGCTATAAAAACTAAGTCAACCTCATTTATAATCGAAGAAATGAAGATTAAAATGCGAATGAGACGTAAGTTTTCAAGTACCAGATTGGCTAAGCTTTAAAATACATATATTTTTTAGATCAATAATATATGCATGAGACAAAATTCAAAAGATCAAATGAAATCAATAAAAATAAGCCTGCCTTTTACCCCTCTTGCTATCCTGTTTCCCTCCCTAGAAGCAATTCCTAATTCTGGTACCAATTCCTAATACAACCTTCCATAGATATCCTACGCCCAGATAAATATATCCTTTTTATCTTTACACAGAGGGTGAGGTACACACTTTTGTCCTTATTGGTTTTTTTTTCTGAAATACTTCATCCTGCAGATTGATTCATATAAGCAGATATAGAGCTGTCTCCCTTTAGACATCGGTAAAGGATCCCATTGACTGGAAATGCCATGATTTATTTGATTATACTCCTGATAGTGAATTTTAGACAGTTTCCAATCTTTGGCTGTTACAGACAGTGCTGCAATGGGTCATCTTTTAACATGTCATTTTGCACATGTGCAAGAACATAAGATAAATTCCTAGAAGTGAAATTGCTAGGTCAAAGTAAATGCATTTTTTTTAATACTACTTTTTTGTAGCAGACATATTTTTCTTTTTCTTTTTCTTTTTTAATATACATATTTTATTGATTTTTTACAGAGAGAAAGGGAGAGGAATAAAGAGCTAGAAACATCGATGAGAGAGAGACATGGATCAGCCGCCTCCTGCACGCCCCCTACAGGGGATGTGCCCACAACCAAGATACATGTCCTTGACCGGAATCGAATCTGGGACCTTTCAGTCCACAGGCCGACACTCTATCCACTGAGCCAAACCGGTTTCGGCATAAATGCATTTTTAAGATTTGAAAGATAATGCCAAACCCCCATGGACATTTTTTACCAACAATACATGAGTGTCCGTCTTCCCACAGCCTCACCAACATGGAATGTTCTCAAACTCTGGTGTTTGCCAGAGTGGATGTGGAATCTCATAGTTTTATCTTATTATGAAGTTAAGATGCTTCGTGTTTACTACTTTTATTCTCCTTCCTAGGAAATGTATGCCCACATTCTAACACAGGATGTTTAAAGAATAACTCAGAGTGCTGCAGATCACGTAGCTGGGTTAGTATCTTCACTCCCTTGTAGGTCGTAAAATGACACACCCCTGCAAGAAAGTAACTCGAGAGTTGAACCCACTGAATGCACTCTGTTCAAGAAATAATTTGTTTTACTGACGCTCTACAGTATGTCCATCTGCCAACCAGAGCAGGTCCAACACGTAAGAGGAAAAAAATAACCCGACATGGTTTCAAAATCCCAGCCATGGCGCCTGTCCCAAAATAACTTGCGTGCACTTTATAGCACCTTTTATAGTTATGGGAATGAGAATCTTAATAGGAGTTACTCCTTTGTTTTAAAGCATCACATGTAGGCGCACTCTCCCCCTCGGGAGCACACCCACACCTTTCTCTTCCCCTCGGCTCCCCAGGTGTGCAGCCTTTGCTTGTCTCTCGCCGAAGCTCCACGGGCCCTTCTGCCTCTGTGACTTGTTTCCCGAGCCCACCCAGCCCAGCTGTTCACTTCTTCTCTGTCATTTTCTAAAAACGCTTTCTCTCGTAACTTGGAAAAAAAAAAAGCATTAAGTTTAGTTAACATATATGCTATCTGAGGGAAAATGTTAAACATCTGATACCAAAGCTGACAGTTGACATTGGTTCGGGGCACGAACAGGGACAGCAGCCCCGGTGAGCCGCAGGCCAGGCCACACCTCCAGACGGAGTCACACACATGGCAGGCCCTTATTACGGCGTCTGCCCAGGTCCTTACAAGACCTGCGGTAGGCAAAATTCAAAGATGGCCCCGAGATTCCCAGTCCCTCCTGCCTGCACAGCTTCCTCCCAGTTATTCATTCAAAACACTAATTTGGTGCTACTGTGAAGGGATTTTTGCAGATATAATCAAGATCCCAAGTCAGTTAACCTTAAGATGGGACAGTTATCCGGTAGGTCTCACCTAATCACATGAGACCTTCAAATCTGGAACTTGAGATTTTAAAAAAAGGAACTGCGAGATTTAAAGCAGGCAGGAGATTGGCATATGAGAGGTTCTTTGCAGATGGAGGCGACCGAGAGGTTAAGGAATGCTGGTGGCCCCCAGAGCCGACAGCCAGTGAGGAAACAACCACCTCAGTCCCGCAGCTAAATACAGAGTGAAATTCAGCCCGCAAGTGGCATGAGCGTGGAAGTGGGTTCTCCCCACAGCCTCCAGAAAGGCCCGCAGCCTGCACCTCTGACCTACGGGACCAGGAGCAAATAAATGGGCGCTGTTTTAAGCCAGTAAATGTGACCATTTGTTACGCAGCCATGGAAAACTAATACTTCGTCTCAGTCCCAAAAATCTAGCTGCTTTGGTATCCTACCGCTCAAATGAATAAACCATATTAGGTAAGATGGTTCACTTGCAAAGTGGAAGTCACCAGGTAAGTCTTCAGTGTGCAGGGAAGAGAGCCAGGGAAAAGGCCCAGGAAAGCTGCCACTTGCCTCTGTGAGCTGCTGTATCAGTTGTTCCTCAGTGAGACCCAGCGATCTCATCCCTCGGGCCCTGCAGGCAGCTTGCAGTTCTGACACGCTCAAAGCACTCACCCCTTCCTTGGCAATTACCTGAAAGAAATGTAAGGAATGGTGTGGGACCTTCGGGTTCTGACTTCACCCGACTCCGCCTTGTCAGGGGAAACACAGGATCTGACGCTTCCAACACTGAGTGCCCATACTGACTGCTGCAAAGGCCAGCCACCTCTAAAAACAAGGTGCCTTAGGAAGGTGTGGCAGTTGAGATGAAGGGCATCCTGCCAAAAGGTATCCTGTATAATAGCCCTAACCGGTTTGGCTCAGTGGATAGAGCGTTGGTCTGCGGACTGAGGGGTCCCGGGTTCAATTCCAGTCAAGGGCATGTACCTTGGTTGCGGGCACATCCCCAATAAGAGATGTGCAGGAGGCAGCTAATAGATGTTTCTCTCTCACTGATGTTTCTAACTCTATCTCTCTCCCTTTCTCTCTGTAACAAATCAATAAAATGTTTTTTTTTAAAAAAGGTATCGTATATAATAAAAGCCTAATATGCAAATTGTCCCCTCAACCAGGAATTTGACCAGGGGGATGGGGCTGGCTGGCCAACCTCCTGCAGCCCCTCCACCCAGCTGGCCCTGCCCCCTTCACCCTCCCCATCTCTATCAGGGGTGGGGCCAGTCACACCTCACCTGTGCACAAATTCATGCACCAGGCCCCTAGTTAATAATATCGGAGATATTTACATAACTTCTTGATTTGCATTTGCCTACTTGTGATGTCTTTACTCTTCTCTTTTATGGCAGCTTTCAGTTTCATTTAGAAAATATTTCACTTGAAAAGCTTTCTCTGTACCATCTGTTGCCTGTCCCAGGGGTATTCTTTCCCCCACTGTTCCCCACCAACACCCCAGCAATAGCCTTAACTCTCTGGTCCATAAAACTCTCTCAGTAAATAACACCTTTTCTGCTTGGTATGACACAAAACTATGATACTCCTGGGACCAGTATTGTTTATTCTGAAGTTCTGGAAACAACTGAAATCTAAATGAGGCCAGTGGGATCGTGCATCTCAGTTCTGAGAATACTGCTCCTGCAGGCAGAACGTTTTGTTTTTTCTTAATACTTTTTTTTTTTTTTTTTTTAATTTCAGAGAGGAAGGGAGAGGGAGAGGGAGATAGAAACATCAATTATGAGAATCACTGATTGGCTTCCTCCTGCACACTCCCTACTGAGGATTAAGTCCGCAAAACCCAGGCATGTGCTCTTGACCAGAATTGAACCCGGAACCCTTCAGTCCACAAGCCAATGCTCTATCCACTGAGCCAAACCAGCTAGGGCAGAATGCTTTAAAGCAGCTGATATAGATTCAAGGAAGATTCTTCCCATTTTTTTTAAAGGAGTCTAATTAGTAGTTACAGTTCAAATTCTTTCACAGATGTCTAGGTGCTGCTTTCCCTCCCTGTCTTGCCACCCCTTCTTACCCAGCCAGCTCACCCAGCAGAACACTCACTTTGCCACCAGCTCTGCGGGAAGGGAGCAGAGGTGTGGGGGTGGAGTCCGGTCCTTAGAGGAAGACTCGGGAATCTACTAGGCTGCCATTCCTTCTCAGTGGGTCCTAACTGCTTTAGATTAGTCCCAGCTAACACTTCCAAATTGCTAATTGCTTATAATGGCCTTCTCCAGAAAATGGGTCAGAGGACAGTCACTCCTAAAATGAGTAATCAGCGTTCAGGTTGTCATGGAAATGGTTGTTAAAACCACTCCTTTTCCTAGAACCAGTCCATGAGCAGACCTAACAGAAGATACTGCACTTTATCACAAAGCCATCCCCAGACGTCTCCCAAAGCCTTGCTAATTCCCTAGAGATAGAATGGAGCTCTTACTTCATCATCTGCCTTTATAGACTTCAGTTTCATCCGAAGCTGAAAGCGGAGCAAATTGTTGGTTCCAAAGTATTGCAGTTCTAGCAGTTTGCAAAGAGCAACCAGCTGTGGTCGATCTAAGTGCTGCAGGGTTAGCTCGTCTTCAAACAGTTTGGAAAAGCGAACTATCTCCTTGGTGCAGGGCTTGTGGCCTATTTGGACCTAGGCAGTGGGACAAACGGGCTCAATTAAACAACTAAGATATGTTTCCTAGTTAATTTAACCTTCCTAGTAGGCTATTTAAAAGACATATCAAAGCATTTATAGGTTCTATCTTCGGTCTAGAAATAGGCCCTGTGGTACAGAGAGAAGTAAAGAAATCTGAAGTCAGCCTAAATCAACTGAAAAAATCAGGAACCGTTCAAACATTTGCCTAATTCTGTTCTTTCCCAAAAGTTATCACTGTCTTCAGCACATTGGCTGCTTTAAGATAGACATTTCTGCAAAAACAAAACCCATAAAACGATAAACATTTGCAATTTTATATCTATATGACTTAGATTTGCAAATTCAAAGATTGTAAACAATTTGGAAGATCCATGATAACATGCATGGTTCATAAAATCCCCAGCCCAGAAGTTGTTTGGGATTATATCAAAGGCAGACACCTGTTCGACATAGGATGAGAACTGCGTAGAGGCCTCTCCCAGCTTGGTCGTGCTGCTCTTTGCCATTTCTGTAATTGTTTCTTGAAGAAATTTTGCTAGTTTCAACTTTGCAGCCATTTTCTTCTTCTGTTTTTCTTCCTTAATAATAGGAGAGGAAAAGTTACACAGTCCTTCGTGATTATAACTCGGTAGATAAAGATGCAAGAAAAAAGAACTGTTGTTACCTTGTTCTTATTCATCCCTTTCATGTGTCAATATTATTCTCAAACCTAATTGAATATTTTCTGTGAGAACCAGAGCAAATAAAAAGTAGTCTCTGTTTGCAACTTATCTCCTTAATCTTCCCTTTTATTTATTGCTAACACAATGATCATGAATATTTGATAGATCCAAAATGTCCCCTCAATTGTAGGTGTTGTCATTAGTTAGAATTTTTTACATTTTATTTTTCAACTACAGTTTTATAGTCAACACTATTTTGTATTAATTTCAGATGTACAGTATAGTGGTTAGACAGTCATATACGTTACCCAATCTTCCCGATATTTCAAACACCCACCTGGTGTTGGAGTGATGGTCAATTTGCATATTGCCTCTTTCTTATCCTCTCTAATAAAAGTAGTATGCAAATTGAATGTCACTTCAACACTGCAGGGGAGGACAATTGGGGGGAACCTAGGCCTGCAGGGGAGAGCAGTTGAGGGGGACCAAGCCTGCAGGGGAGGGCAGTTGGGGGGAACCAGGCTTACAGAGGAGGGCAGTTAAGGGCAATCAGGTCGGCAGGGGAGCAGTTAGGCATTGATCAGGCTAGCAGGGGAGTGATTAGGGGATGATCAGGCTATAATATTATTGATTATATGTTCTATGCTATACTTTACATCCCATGACTATTCTGCAACCACCAACTAGTAATACTTACTCCTTTCACCTTTTTCACCCAACCCCCAATCCCTCTCCCTGCTGGCAACCAGCAATCTGTTCTCTGCATCTATGGGTCTGTTTCTGTTCGGTTTAAACATTTATTTTGCTCTTTAGATTTTTACATGTAAGTGAATTCATATGGTATTTGTCATTCTCTGACTGACTTGTTTCACTCAGCTTAACACCCTCAAGGTCCACCCAGGCTGTCACAAATAGTTACATTGCATTCTTTTTATGGCTGAGTAATATTCCATTATATGTATGTACCAGTACTACAGCTTTTTAATCCACTTGTCTACTGACAAGACACTTGCATTGTTTGAGTTATTTATAAATGAGATACTATTTCTTGCTCTAGCTGGTTTGGCTCAGTAGATAGAGCCTCGACCTGGGTTTGATTCTGGTCAAGGACACATGCCCAGGTTGTTGTGGGCTCGATCCCCAGAAGGGGCATTCAGGAGGCATCCAACCCATGTTTTTCTCTCATCATTGATGTTTCTCTCTCTCCCTTCATATCTGAAATGAATAAAAATATATTTAAAACTAGAGGCCCGGTGCACAAAATTTATGCAGGGGGGAGGAGCCCTCATCCCAGTTTATACCCTCTCCAATCTGGGACCCCTCAAAGTCTGACTGCCCTCTCACAATCCAGGACTGCTGGCTCCAACTGCTTATCTGCCTACCTGCCTGATTGCCCCTAACCACTTCTGCCTGCCAGCCTGATCATCCCCTAATCACTCCCCTACTAGCCTGATCAATGCCTAACTGCTCCCCTGCCGACCTGATTGCCCTTAACTGCCCTCTTCTGTCAGCCTGGTTCCCCCCAACTGCCCTCCCCTGCAGGCTTGGTCCCCCTCAACTGCTCTCCCCTGCAGGCCTAGGTTCCCCCCAATTGTCCTCCCCTGCAGTGTTAAGTGACATTCAATTTGCATACTACTTTTATTAGAGAGGATAATAAAGGGTAATATGCAAATTGACCATCACTCCAACACAATATGGCTGCCCCCATGGGGTCAAAGATGGCTGCCCCCCCATGGACACAAGATGGCCACCACAAGATGGCCCACAGGGGAGGGTAGTTGTGAACAATAAGACCAGGAGGGGAGGACAGTTGAGAGAGCCCAGGCCTGCAAGGAAGGGCAGTTGGGTGTGATCAGGCCCCCAGGGGAGGGTTGTTAGGGGTGACTGGGCTGGCAGAGGAGCAGTTAGGCATTGATCAGGCTGGCAGGGGAGTGGTTAGGGGGTGATCAGGCTGGCAGGCAGAAGCAGTTAGGGTCAATCAGACAGAGGCAAGGATTGGGCTTAAACGGGCAGTTGGACTCGCTTCAAAGAGTTCCAGATTGGAGAGGGTGCAGGCTGGGCTGAGGGACACACATTCTTCCCACCCCCTGTGCATGAATTTCATGCACTGGGCCTCTAGTATCTACACTAATAAAAGAGAAACATGCAAAATTAATCATCACTCTGCTATACCCACCAGCCAATCAGGAGGAATATGCAAATTAGAAGGCAGGGCAGGGGGAGGGGCAGGCAAAGGAATCTACAGGAGCCGAGTGCTGCATCGAAGAAGACTGCAAACTCTGGAGTCTGCAGCGAAGAAGAAGATGGAAAACTCCAGCTGGAGTCTGCAGGGAAGATGGCAGACTCTAGCCAGAGTCTGCAGCAAAGATGAAGAAGGCAGACTGGCTGGAGCGAAGGCCTGGGTCCCGGGTGCCAGAGGAAAACCAGTGCTGGAAGCCAAGGGAGGGAAGGCCTATTGCACGTATCTCTTCGTGCAACGGGCCTCTAGTAGGATAATTATAAAATAAATACATAAATAAATAAGATACTATTTCTTAATCTGGTGTAAACAATCTAGACTTCTAGTTGAACAAACTCCTGGTCTGAATGGCCCTGGATTTTGCTTGAGCCATAAACAAAGAAAACTAAGTAATTAACTCTACCCTAAAGTAGCTTATAGTTTAAGTAATGTAAAACAAACACTATTGATGAGTTAAGTGCTATAACAGATATGAACAAAGCACTATACAGAAGAGAACTGAGTGTACGCTCTTAAGATACTATGTTGACCATTATTTCTAAATCCTTGTTCATCATCAGAAATGCAGTGTGGCCCAGTCAGCATGGCTCAGTGGTTGAATGTTGACCTATGAACCAGGAGGCTCCGGTTTAATTCCCAGGCAGGGCACATGCCTGGGTTGCAGGCTCAGTCCCCAGTGTGGGGCATGCAGAAGGCAGCCAATCAGTGATTCTCTCTCGCCATTGATGTTTCTATCTCTCCATTCCTCTCTGAAATCAATAAAAATATATTTTAAAATAAATGCTCAACATGTGAAGACAGCAATGTACACGTGTGTCCACACCCCCTCTCATCCTGTAGCTGAGGGATGTGCTGGCTGGACAGTGGGGTGAGAAGGAGTGCCCTGTTTTGCTGTGAAATGTTTAATATGTCTTTGTTTCCTCACCTCACCTTGATGGAGTGTCACTGGCTGACCTGGAATCACACACACTGTATGTACATACCGGCAATGACGTCGGATATGATTTATTTTAACATTTTTACAATAAAACATGAAATGGACAAAAAAAGAAGAAATGCAATATAGTGGGGTTTTCAAAATAACCATGGTCAGGATTCAGGGCAGTACTGAGAAGCAGGAATATATCTTACATATACGTATTTTTAGGTTGCCCAAGAGATTCTAGTGATCACCCAATTATGGCAATCTTTGGTTTGTAGAAAGATCTTAAAGGACTCAGCCAAAACTCACACAATGGCAATACCATGATTAGTCATTACTATTAGTCAATACATTTTTAGACATCCATTATACTCAACTGTATCCATATCCATATACACATCCATATAGAGCAGCAGTTCTCAACCTGTGGGTCGCAACCCCTTTGGGGGTGGAATGACCCTTTCACAGGGGTCGCCTAAGACCATCAGAAAACATATATTTCCCATGGTCTTAGGAACCAACACACCGCTCCTTGGTGTAGCAAAATATAGCAATGCAGTTTACTGTTGTCATATGAAGACTGTTGCCCATGCTACACCACGATTCAAGACAAAATTTCATTTATTTGTAATTAGAAATAAATATTTCACAATATATAATTACATATTGTTTTTGTGATTAATCAATATGTTTTAATTATGTTCAATTTGTAACAATGAAAATACATCCTGCATATCAGATAGTTACATACAGTTCATAACTAGTATGTAAATTTAGTAGCAAAATTACAGTTATGAAATAGCAACAAAAATAATTTTATGGTTGGGTCACCACAACATGAGGAACTGTATTAAAGGGTCGCGGCATTAGGAAGGTTGAGAACCACTGATATAGAGCATCGATCTATGAACTAGGAGGTCAAGATTCAATTCTTGGTCAGGGCATATGCCCGGGTTGTGAGCTCAATCCCCAGTGTGGGGTGTGCAGGAGGTACCCAATCAATGATTCTCTTATCATTGATGTTTCTCTCTTTCTCTCTCTCTCCCTTCCTCTCTGAAATCAATAAAAATGTATTTTAAATACATATCCATATCCATCCATCTGTCCACTTATTGAGCATCTACCATGTGCTAGAGAATAAATGAGCAAAAACAGTTATAGAACTTCTAGTCTAATGGGAGAGACCAGCAGTGACTAAAGATAAGTAGTTCCACAAATGGATGTAAAAGTATAACTGAGAAGTACCATAAAAGAGAAATGCATGTACTGCGCTCTGATGTAAGCAGAAAGCTAGCACTCTTGTTTGCTTGTTGTGTCCCTTTTCATGGGACAAAGGAAACAAGAAGGTATTTTCTAGGACTGTGTCCATGATGTGTATGTATGTATGTTCAGGAATAAATAGTGTTGAGGCAAGAGGGATATTTAGGTAAATCACTTCAATCCCTCTCCCCCCCACCTTCCTGCATTCACTAACACTTTCCTTAGAATCCAATGGTATTAGTTCTTGTTCCTAATTACTTCTAATGTAAGTAAATTAAATCACTGCAAGCAGTTATATATTGCAATTTGATTCTATGCTTTCAATGTCCTTCAAATCTATCTTCAAGTTTTTATTTCTAATGCCATGTTCATAATTGAGGCCTGGTCCTCTCTCTTACTATTACAATAGCATTCTAGCTGATTCCCCACCCGTCTCCACCCTCCCCCTTGGCTCTGCTCTCTTCTATCCTTCCTGCCAGCAAAATTATTTTTCTAAAACACAGACCTACTCATGTTACCCACCACCTGCTGAAATTTACCTTCCATCACTGACCACCTAAGGTAAAGTCTGAATTTCACAGGGTGGTAGATGCTGTCCAACCTGATCCAACAGTATCACTCTTGTCTCATCTACCATTGATCCCCTTGTATTCCAACCTTCAACAACCAATCAGTGGTCTGCAGTTTATGTCATACTGTTAAACCATTTTACGTGCTATTCTTCCTATCCAGAACACCTTTCCAACTCTGGGTTCTGACAGTTACCTCTTCTGTCAGATTTCCCAAACTGATTTAAAAGTTGTCCTGTTTGTCCCCTCATCATATTGTGTTCCTCTCTTCATACCACTGTCTAGTGGAGTGGCACAGAATAAAGAGAATAAGGAGCTGCCTCTTTTCTAGCTCCTCGCCTTCCCAGAGACCCTCAAATGAGGACACTCTTCTCAGAGACTATTCCATAAGCACTGAAAGGTCTGTTCGACTGAGTCAATCATACAAGTCACTGAAGTAACAGTTGCTTTATGTTTGCTTTTTTGTTTGTGATTGTTTTTGTGATTGTTTGCTTGCTTGTTAAATCTCATCTGAGGAAATTTTTTTTCCACTGATTTTTAGAGAGTAGAAGGTAGGGAATCTCACATTGGTTTGTTGCCTCCTGTACGTGTGCAAACCAGGCCAGAATTAAGCCAGCAACCAAGGTTAAGTGCCCTTGACCAGAATTGAACCCACAATCCTTCAGTCCAAGGTGTGGATACTCTAATCACTGAGTCAAACCAACTAGGGCTACTTTATTTTTCAACAGTTAAAAACAAATTAGAGTTCAATGGAGAAGGGTAGTACATGTAAAAAGAAAATGACTCTTGACACTGAAGTTATTTCACCTCTGTTTTTGGCCGAGAGGAGGATGGTGTAGGGAACTGCTCCAGCTTCCTGATCAAGTGGAACATGCACACTGACAGCAGGAAACCCAACAATCTGAAGGCCCACAACTCCTTCCACAACAGCACAACAATGGTGCTGATTCACGGCGTGACGGTGGATGTGGAGCCAGCAGGCCCGTGGCAAGGGTGTGGTGGTCATTCTGAGGCGGAGACGCGGCCAGCAAAAGCCAGCCATCTACCTGTCGACCACCGTCAACAAGAGTGCCCAGTGCCCTGAGCAGCATCCGGTACATGATGCCAGAGCATGTACTGCCCAGATCTGCAGATCTGGCAAGGCCGGCTCCGGTCGGGCGGCACCATCCTGCACAGCCAGAAACCTGTGATGGTGCAGAGGAAGTGGCTGCTCCACCCCAAAGCAGTAGAGGTGTTATACAACTTTCCTCAGGAAAAAAATTAAGTGAATTAACTCAACATGCATCATAGACTCAAAATTATGAAACGCCTAGGAGAAAATCTTAGATGGCCTTGGATTTGGCAAGAGTTTTTAGATAAAACACCAAAAGCACGATCCAAGAAGGAAAAAAATCAACCTGTGCGTTATTAAAATTTAAAACATTTGTTCTGCAAAAGACACTGTTAAGAGGATGAAAAGACAAGTTACAGTCTGGAAGAAAATATTTTCAAAACAGATATCTGATTAAGAACCTGAATCCAAAAATATACAAAGAACTCTTAAATCCAAACAATAAGAAAATGAGCAACCCCATTAATAAGTGGACAGAGGATTTGAACAGACACCTTCCTAAAGAAGATATATAGGCCTGGCCTGCATGGCTCAGTGGTAGAGTGTCAGCCTAAGAACCAGGAGATCAGGATTCGATTCCTAGTCAGGGAACATGCCAGGGTTGCAGGCTTGATCCCGGTGTGGGGCCTGTAGGAGACAGCCAACAAATGATTCTCTCTCATCATTGATGTTTCTATCTCTCTCTCCCTTTCCTTTCCTCTCTGAAATCAAAAGAAATATATTTTTCAAAAAAATATATAGATTGCAAACAAGCATATGAAAAGATGCTCCATATCAGATGTCATTAAAGAATTACAAATTGCTGAGACTGATTTGGCTCAGTAGATAGAGAGTCGGCCTGAGGACTGAAAGGTCCCGAGTTCGATTCCGGTCGGGGGCATGTACCTTGCTTGCGGTACATCTCCAGTGTGGTGTGTGCAGGAGGCAGCTGATCAATGTCTCTCTCTCATCGATGTTTCTGACTTTCTATCCCTCTCCCTTCCTCTCTGTGAAAAATCAATAAAATATATTTAAAAAAAAAAAGAATTACAAATTGACTCAGTGGATAGAGCACTGGCCTGTGGACTGAAGGGTCCTAGGTTCAATTCCGGTTAAGGACATGTACCTTGGTTGGGGGCACATCCCTACTATGGGGTGTTCAGAAGGCAGTTAATTGATGTTTCTCTCTCATTGATGTTTCTAACACTCTATCCCTCTCCTTTCCTCTCTGTAAAAAATCAATACAATATTTTTTTAAAAAAAGAATCATATTAAAATAACAATGAGATTCCACTGCACACCTATTAGAATGGCTAATACTCAAAACACTACAACACAAATGCTGATGAAGATATAGAGCAAAAGAAACTCTCATTCATTGCTAGAGAGAATATAAAATGATACAGCTATTTTGGAAGACAGTTTATTGATTTCTTTCAAAACTAAACAGTTTTACTATACAATCCAGCAACTGTTCTCTTAGGTATTTACCCAAATGAGTTGAAAGCTTATGTCCACACAAAAACATACACATGGGTATTTTTAGCAGTTTTATTCATAATTGCCGACAATTGGAAGCTACCAAGACGACCTTCAATAGATAAGTGAATAAACTGTGGCATATCCATACAGTGAAATATTAAGCAGTGATAGAAAGAAATGAGGCATTAAAAGACATGGAGGAAACATATTGGTAAGGCAAAGGAGCCAGTCTGGAAAAAAAAACCTACACACTGTATGATTCCAACTACATGACATTCTAGAAAAGGCAAAACTATAGAGACAGTAAAAAGATCAGTAGTTGCCACAGGTTGAAGGATAAAGGGAAGAGGGACAAACATGTGAACCACAGGGGATTTTTAGGGCAGGAAGACACGGTGAGGGTGGCTATGTGACATTATGCATTTATCAAAACCAATAAAACTATACCACACACAGAGTGAACCCTAATGTAGAGTAGGAGCTTTAATTAATCATAATTGTCTAGATATTGGTTCTTCCAGTTGTAACAAATGTACCACACTAATGTAAGATGTCAATAACAGTGGAAAAGGGGGAAGAGGTACCTGGGGATTCTCTGTACTTTCCATTCAATTTTTCTATAAACCTAAAAACTTCTCTAAACACAGAAGCAAGCCTATTGATTTTTTAAAAGTTAAAAATTCCTACATACCTTTTTGGATTCACTTTCAAAAGTTGATGGCAACATCTCTGGGAAGAATTTCAGAAACACTGGTAATAAGAATTCCATGAAGGGTACAATTATGAACACCATAAATGGAACCAAGCGGAAGAAATCAACACAAGTCCTCAATAGCTAAAGAATTAAATGCACATGCAATATTCATTATTTTAGAATGTGCCAAAAACAAAACAGAACAGAAACCCCTAAAACTAAGAAGGCTGCTTTGGCTCTGAAAGTCGGCAGCTGTTTATAAAAATGGAAAGATGGGATTTTCCTCTTTATCATGGCTCTGAAGTAACGTTTATGGGATATCCTCAAGGAAATCTGTAACAATCAAAATATATTATTGGTATCTTGTAGCTTTCATCTAACTTAGGGGTCTGGACATTAATAACACAGTATCTGTTATTAAAGTTTTTTTTAATGCATATACTTAATATATTAATAAGTTTGTATTTCAGATGCACAGATCAAACCCGCAGCCTCTCAACTCCTTGAAGAGATTAGAAAACATAATTATAACCATTCTGTAGGCAAATATATTCAAATTTTAAAATTTTGCCTAACGTTATACAGTAAGTCAGTAGCAGACAAGTAAGAAACTTAGAAATTCCCAATCTTATCATCAGTTACTATTCCTACTTTGAGAAATACTTTTAATGAATTTTAAGTTGAGTTTAAAACTTGGTTCCTAGCCCTAACTGATTTGGCCCAGTGGATAGAGCGTCGGCCTGTGGACTCAAGGGTCCCAGGTTCAATTCCAGTCAAGGGCATGTACCTTGGTTGTGGGCACATCCCCAGCAGGGCGTGTGCAGGAGGCAGCTGATCAATGTTTCTAACTCTCTATCCCTCTCCATTCCTCTCTGTAAAAATCAATAAAATATATTAAAAAAAAACAAAAAACAAGTTGGTTCCTAAATAGTTCACTTTTACTTTACATTTTCTTTCTTTAAATATGGTTCTTGCCTACCCTTCGTCTATCTCGTCTGGTCAGCATCTGTCCATGCAACAGCTTCCAAATCATTTTGACAGCAACTTTGGTGTCAATCCAAAGAAAATAGAATCCATTGTAATAATATTTAAGTTCATCCGTAATTCTTTGTCTGTAAGATCGCTTTTCTTCCTTAGTCTTCATACCAGTTTCTTTTGTGGGCTGAGAGCTTGTCTCTTGTGCTTTTTTGGGGGGTTGCTCCAGTTGAGGTTCGCCAGGGACCTTCTGTAGCCAGCAAGTTGACGTGTGTAGCTTTTGTATTATCCTAGTTCGTAAGTGATGTCCTTTATTGCCTGACTGACTAGGATAGGAGTACCTCCTGTTTCCATAGTTCTTCATGTATGTTTTATTTAAATGGGAATCTGGCAAGTGAAGAAATGCAAGTGATGGGAAACAAGAAGAGCAGGTAGGATGTACAAAATGGCTAAGGAATCTGGAATAAAGAGTAACATCCTCTGAGTTGAGCACAAACGGTTACAAAGTTAAACTTAAAGAAATAGATACTGTATCAGGTTAAAATAGTTTTAAAGCCTGTATTTTACAGATGATGTTTGTTAGTGAATGAAATATAGCTTTCTATCCCAGTTGAAGAATAATAACCGTTATGTTTGAATAATATACTCTACAAGAAATATTAGGAAGTTCATTCCAAGAATAATTGCTATATTAGAAGTTAGAAAATCTACAATTATTCATTTAAAAATCTAATAGCAAATATTTTCCCACTAGGGGTTATGTTTGAAAGTTCTTTCTCTTTCTACTACCAGAAAACAGGTGGAAGACTTATGCTGTAACCTACTCTGACAACAGGAATGTTATTTGAACAAAGCTACTCAAGGTCCCTTTGGGGGTTAACCAATCACATAAGATTGCCTTGTCTACGTACTGCCCATTGATTCCCTCAAGCAAAGAGACACAACCCAAAAGGCCTTCACCTAAGATTCCTGAAGAACCTTAGGAATAAGAACTAGAATTGGGGCCCTAAATGGTTTGGCTCAGTGGATAGAGCATTGACCTGTGGACTGAACGGTATCAGGTTTTTGATTCCGGCCAAGGGTATGTACCTTGTTTGTAGGCACATCCCCAGTAGAGGATGTGCAGGAGGCAGCTGATCCATGTTTCTCATCATTGCTTGTAACTCTCTATCCCTCTCTCTTCCTCTCTGTAAAAAAAATCAAGCAGAAACCGGTTTGGCTCAGTAGATAGAGCGTCGGCCTGCGGACTGAAGGGTCCCAGGTTCGATTCAGGTCAGTGGCATGTATCTTGGTTGTGGGCACATCTCCAGTAGGGGGTGTGCAGGAGGCGGCTGATCGATGTCGCTCTCTCATCGATGTTTCTAACTCTCTATCCCTCTCCCTTCCTCTGTGTAAAAAATCAATAAAATATATATTTTTAAAAATCAATAAAATATATTAAAAAAAGAACTAGAATTGGGTAGCCCAGTCAGGGATCTCTACATTCTACTTTTCCCATAGCTCACAGTTTTCAGTTAGACTAGCACATCAGACTGTTTGAAAATTAAAATAAGATGATCTAGGCAAAGAAAATTCCTGGCAAAGAGCCTTCTTTTGGCAAAGAGATGGCTTTTTCCATTCTTTGTTTTTGAAGCATGCCAAGATTTAACACTTTTTGAATGGCTAAAAGGGAATATGTCCAATGTATCCAGCACATAGTAAGTTCTTGGTGAATATTCTTTGTAATAAATAAGTGATAACAGATCTTGCTGGGGCAGGTATAGGCCCTAGGACTGGCTTGTTTGCCAATCACTTGACTCCTTTTTATATGTAAGGACCTCATGTAATATTCATCAATGACATTCTAAAACCATTACATCTTCTATCTTACCTGTACTACACATCTACAAAATGACTCAGCTGAGTTCTAAAGCATATTGAAAATTTGGGGTAAGTTTAAATACACTAAAATGCCAGCTTCCTAAAAACCAACTCAGTTAAAAACCACAAAGCTTAAACTGTGTACTAAGCCTATCTTTTTACATATACTTTTTCCAATCTAGAAGAATAAAGTTCACAATAATTTTGGGGGCAGGAGAGAAATTCCAAGGCTTACCTTGTTCGGGCAATAACTAAGACTGTATTATAACAGTAGACAGCCATATTTACATTTGTTTCAACTAGTCAACATAGGGACCTAGGCAGAAGGAGTAAGTAAACAATTCAGTATTTGAAAAAAAACATTGATTATAAAGGTATCAGGATTTAAGTGTTTTTAACTACTGCGAGGGTAAAATATTTGCATATTCTATTCAAAGTGTAAAGTACTGCCCTGGCCAGTGTGGGTCAGCTGGTCGAGCAGTCCTCACAGGCACGGAAAGGTCACCGGTGTATTCCTGGTCAGAGGCCCGCTCCCAGTCGTAATGGGGAAAGCAACCTCACATCAAAGTTTCTTTCTTTCAGTAAAAACATATTTTTCTTTTAAAAAATATATTTCTTTATTGATTTCAGAGAGTAAGGGAGGAGAGAGAGACAGAAATATCAATGATGAGAGAGAATCACCGATTGGCTGCCTCCTGCATGCCCCCATGGGGGACTGAACCCACAACCCAGGCATGTGTCCTTGGCCAAAATCGAACCCAGGTCCCTTCACTCCACAGGCCAATGCTCTATCCACTGAGCCAATATTTTTAAATAAAAAACAAACTAGTGGCCCAGTGCATGAAATTTGTGCACAGGGGTGGGAGTGACCCTCAACCCAACCTGCATCCTCTTCAATTTGGGACTCTTTGGTGTAGGCCTGATCCCTGTGGCAGTCGGATATCCCTCTAGTAATCCAGGACTGCTGGTTCCTAATTTCTCACCTGCCTGCCGCCCTGCCTGTCCGCCCCTAACCACTCTGCCTGCTGGCCTGCTTGCCCCCAACTGCCCCCCCTTGCCAGCCGGATTGCCCCCAGTTGCTCCCCTCCATGCCCCCCCAAGCCTGCTTGCCCCTAACCAGCTTGATCACCTCCAACTGCCCCTCCCACCCCACACACCAGCCTGCTAGGTCCCAAATTGCCCGCCCCTTCTGGCCTGATCGCCCCTAACTGCCTCTGCATCAGCCCCACCACCAGGGCTTTGTCTGGAAGGACTTCTGGGAGGTCTCCCCAAAGTTCTCCTGGTCTAATTAGCATATTATCTTTTATTAGTATAGATTATTGCCCTGTCCACATGGCTCAGGGGTTGAGCAGACCTATGAACTAGGAGATTCCGGGACAGAACATATGCCCCGGGGCAGGCTCAATCCCCACTGTGGGGCGTACATGAAGGAGGCAGCTAATCAATGATTCTCTCTCATCATCGATGTTTCTCTCTCTCCCTTCCTTTCTGAAATCAATAAAAACACATATTAAATAAATAGATAAAACGAATTATTATTTTTTTTAAAAAAAGACTGGAAGTATTTATGTAAAGTCGCAGTGCAGAGGTTGATGGTACCTGCTCATAGTTCGTGTGGAGGCAAACGGGTTTGCAGCGCTAAGTGCTTCTCCGCAGAGCTGGCTACCTTGAAGAGCGCTTTACGGAGACCTCCCTCCATCCTGTGGCGCTTTTCAGCCCAGGGCGGCGAGGAGCCTTCGTTTCTTATCTGAGCATCAACTCCGCGGGCCTGCAGCTGCGGGAAAAGCACCGGGGTCTTTCATGGACGGAAGCCCCAACCGCAGGCCTGGGTGCGGGGGGACCGAGGTTGACCAAGGAGGGTTCACCCGACACTTTGGGGTTCCAAAGTTTGAAACATCCGGACCCGGACTCAGAAGGGGCGTCCTCCTGCCCGCCCCGGACCCCATCCGGCGGCCAGGCCGCTGTCCGGCTGCGGGGAGCACGGGGTCTCAGGGCTGCGGGCAGCCACTTCCCCGGCGGGCGGCGAGCCCCGCCCACGCCACGCCCACGCCCGCCGCCGCCGCCGCCGCCGCCGCCGCCGGATACCTCGGCTTCCGGCGCTGGCGGACCTGGGGCGGCGGCGCCCTCGCCTCCCTCGGCCGGTGGCTTTTGCGCATGCGCGGTGTTGACTGCGGTGGGGTCGGGAGTGTTTCCTCTGGGGGCTTGTGGTGCGGGAGGGGTGCAGGCACCAACCTGGCTGGCGACCCGGGGGGACCGAGGAGAAAGAGGGGGTGCGGGGGG
>PVJN01020319.1:0-36155 GCA_004026805.1 Lasiurus borealis | reverse complement strand
GGAGGACAGGGGGCCCAGCAGGGGGCGGTGTGAGGGCGCAGCGGTTAGGCAGAAACACCCCGGTGTCCCAGGACCTGAAGGAAGCCCACGTTGCTGGGGTTTCTGTGTATGTGGAGAGCGTTGTGTGCAGGGAACAAGCAGAGGGGAGCAGGCGTGGCCGTTGGGGGGCTGGAGGAAGGAAACGGTGGTGAGTTTTAAACGTAAGTGTGGCCTGGCCTATTGACACCAAACACCGCCACGCTGGTGGCGATCACGTGCACAAGAACAGTGCGTGAGATGTTAAATCAGGACCAGAATGGGCTCAGACCGGATTGGGCTGGGCCCTGCCCCCAGACCCTCATTGCTCCCCTCCCTCCTGGGACTCTGCCATCCTGGCCAGTGGGATCCACCCACCCACCCGGCGGCTCGCTCTCCTGAGCGCCACACTGTCTGCTCGCTTTGCCTGCAGGGAGCCCTGTGCCTGTGACTTACACCTCCCCTCCCGGCAAACGATGCTCGCCCAGGGCCTCGTTAAAACACTCCTGCATGTGTGTTTAGCTTGTAAAAGGCCTCTTCTCTCTAATCTGTGTATCATAGGCATGACAGATTCGTACAGATGTATGTTAATGGGCGAAGGAGACTTCTGTTGGCTCTCAGGAGGGTTGCTCCCATCTATAAAACGAGAAGCGGGGATCCCCTCTTTCCCCCCCCGCCCCCAGCTTCCTGTTCACCCGCAGCTTCTGGGTTTGCCTCCAGCTCTACACACACAGCCCCTGCTCCAGGTTTTGACGGGGTTCGAGAGGCTTCCTGGTGGCTGAGAACCCAGGTTGAAAGAGTTGCGGTATCAGACGTGGCACTGACTCACTCCCTTGGCCGTTTGGAAGTCCCACTCTGTCCCACATGGCTGAGTACCGGCACCCACCGAGGAGGCACTGCCTTTTCTCATTTGAGCAGGAAAATCAATCATGGTTTGGTTCCTGGCAGGCCAGCCGAGCCCGTTAATTGCCGGGGCGGGCGGTGGTGACAGGGACCGGCGCCCTTCAGAACCTGCTCTTCTGTGGGTTTCGCCTGTGCCCGCCCCACTGCCGGGGCCGGAGCTGGGGTTTTCCCAGCCGCCGCCGCCGCAGACCCATCCGTTCCAAAGACCTGACCCCGCAGCCACGAGTGATGGTCCCTCCGGCAATGCGGCGGACTATGAAATACTGCTTTCCTCGCGAGTGTGGGGTTTGCGGGAATACATTAAAGCTGGTGGTACCATTTCCAGGTAAAAAATAAAATAAAATAAAAACCCAAGTTGTCACCCGATGGTAACTAGCAAAATGAGAAAAACGCGTTCCCGTGTTTATGGTGGCAAGTGGCCGGCTCCCTGGACTCGTTTCCTGCCTGCGAACGCTGCCTGGGTACGGAGACCATCCCCCGCTCCGGCCCGGGGTCGGGAGGATATTCAGAGCCATGTAGGAAGCACATCCATCTTCCCAGCACAGACGGAACAACATCGCCATTTAATTTCACTCCGATTCACGGTGCGCGCGGGCGGGCTGCGGGAGGGAAGAGATAACCGCGTTTAAATAATAATCGCATTCTCCAGGATGCTTATCACAGTCCCCGGGGGCTGTGCAGGGCCACCTCGTCCACGCCAGGTGACCTTGGGGTGGGCTTCTCCTTGGAGGGTACCCACTGCTTGTAGTGTACCCACTCTGCTCACAGGACGGGGGTTTCGGGTTTCAGAGCCTCTCCTCCCAGTAACTTGAGTTTCCAAATTGCGAGATTAGTCAAGAGTGGGAAACTTTGAGATTCCTTTGCTGAGGTGGTTGCTAATAGGAAGAGCAGTTTGTCTTTTTAAAATTTTATTTTATTGGCCGAAACCCATTTGGCTCAGTGGATAGAGTGTCGGCCTGCGGACTGAAAGGTCCCGGGTTCGATTCCGGTCAAGGGCATGTACATTGGTTGCGGGCACATCCCCAGTCGAGGTCGTGCAGGAGGTAGCTGATCGATGTCTCTCTCTCATCAATGTTTCTAACTCTCTATCCCTCTCTCTTCCTCTCTGTAAAAAATCAACAAAATATATTTTAGAAACTTGTATTTTATTGGAATGATGATGATGATGATAATAATAATGATAGTAATAATAATACCAGCGTTTTTATGCCTCCTGTATTCCAGGCATTGGGACAGGCACTTTATGCATATTTTTTCATTGAATCTGCCCCCACAGTTTGATGAAGTAGGTGTTACCGCCAACAATCCCATTTTACAGAGGAGAAAACTGAGGCGCAGAGTGGAATCACACAGAGTGGCATCGATACAATGATGGTTATAGAAGGAGTGAGTGGTAGAGCCAGGCTTTTGTTTTTTTTACTTGATTCCACAGAGCAGTTTAAGATTTTCAGGAAAACTCGTGCAGACAGTACAGAGGGTTCCCACACACCCCACTCCTCGTCTTCTCTGTTATTCATCTTGCGTCAGTATGGTACATTGATTAGAGCAATGACCCGGCGTCGATTCATTATGATGAGCTGCAGTCCATAGCTTCTTTCAATCCCTTTAGTTTTTACCTAATGGCCCCTTTCCGTTCTGGGACCCCGTCCAGGTTTCCGGGTTCTCACAGCACACCTAGCTGCCAGGACTCCTTCGGCTCCTCCTGTGACAGTGTCTAAGACTTGGCCTTGTTTTTGAAGACCTTGACAGTACGAGTAGTACAGGTGTTTTGAGGGCTACATGATAGGACTCCCATCTCTTGCAGTTTGCCTGATGTTTTCCTCCTGATGAGACTGAGGTGATGGGTTTCGGGAAAGATCATCTCGCTCGCATCACACCTAACAGGCCCCTACTCTGCGCAGGACCTCTGCTAATGGATGTGGACCTTGCCCGCTTGGCTGACGCCATGTTTGTCAAGCTTTTCCATGGCAAAGCCCCTCATCCTCTTGCCTTTCCCAAGGAAATCTCTGCAGAGCCCGCCCTGCAGGCGTGGGGAGTCATTCCCCCCCCCCACCTCACCGAGGGAACGGGGTGCGCATCAGTTACTCTGGGGCGGGGGAGATTCGGCCCTTAGTCTTCCTGTGCTACCTATTTCCCAGGGTCTTAGGAACCAGCACACCGCTCCTCGGTGTAGCAAAGTGTAGCCATGTAGTTTACTGTTGTCCTATGAAGACTGTTTTATCCATGCTACACCATGATTCAAGACAAAAATTTCATTTATTTATAATTAGAAATAAATATTTCAAAAAATATAATTACATATTGTTTTTGTGATTAGTCCCTATGCTTCAATTATGTTCAATGTATAACAACGAAAATACATCCTGCATACCAGATATTTACATTACAGTTCATAACAGTAGCAAGATTACAGTGATGAAGTAGCAACGGAAATCATTTTATGGTTGGGGTCACCACAACATGAGCGGCATTAGGAAGGTTGAGAACCACTGTCTTAGCTGGAGGTGCTGGCTGGCAGCCTTGGGGTCTGCTGAGAGCATTGGTGTCTGCCTCCTGGTTCATAAATGGCGTCTCTCGCTGTGTCCTCACAGGGCAGAGTGGGGAAGGAGCTCTCTGAGGTCCATTTGTAGGGGCACTAATCCCATTCACAGGGGCTCTGCTCTCCTGATCTTACCTTCTCAGGGGTTCCACCTCCTCCTGTCATCGCCTTGGGAGTCAGGAGGGGACACATTCAGTCCATCACGGGGCCCTCTGCTTCCTCACCAGGCCCGGGCTTGCTCCTGTGACTTCTCAGCCGGTTCCGGCTCCACAAGCTTCTCCGTGGGTTTGCACGAGCCGAGGGCCTGGCGCCTTGTTGGGGAGCCAAGACATTGGCACTTTCCGGGCAGGCCGGGGACGCCACGGATGCGTTTGTAATCTCCCACGGCTGAGCGCTTAAAGCCTCCCTACACTGTCCTTCCGTGGATGACTGCTCATTGGGGTCCAAGGCAGACCCCTTCCTTACGTCGCTGAGTTTGTCCCGGGGACTGATTACGAGGCGGTGAGTGTTTCCTGTTTGCTTGGCAGGCGGGCACACGGGAGGCTGAGCATGTGGATCCATTTGGGTTGGCAGCGCCAGCCCATTTCCGCCGCTTCCTCTCTCTCATATCCTTTCCCAGATGCCGGGGCTGCTGCCCTGTCCCCTCCAGGCAGAGAGGATGGTCTCCCAGGGAGGCTGCCTGGGATGGAGACACTCATCACCGGCCGAGGGGGACGCTGGTGGAGACAGGCAGTGCCCGTTTGCCAACGCCTTCTGGTATCTCTGTGCACCTGGTCCCCTCCAGGCCAGCAATCAGGGAGTGGGGGGGCGGGGTCTGGAACCCCATGATGCCAGGGATCTCACTCCTGTTATTTTGGGAGCCTGGTTTGCTGGAAGTCACAGAACATTACAAACAATCGTAGTGGATTCATTCGCATGTTTGGTTGATGGATGAAGCAATCTTTTGGGAAGCGTTTTGCGAGTTGATAGAAACGTGCTCTTCGGACGTGACAGTTGGTTCGATGGCAGGTCCCCAGGCTGTTCGCTGGATGTGGGCACTCGTGGAAAAGCAGATTCTTCTAGGGGACATGAGGCCAGACCTCAAGCCTTGTCCCCTCCCCCAATAGTTTCTGGACCCCTCCCCCATCACCTCATCCTGGTTCTTCCAGCTGCTCAGCCCCATCTCCTTGCTTTTGCATGATGTTGATTGCTCTTTGTGGAATATTATCTCCTCTTTTCAGCAACCCTTGTCCTGCTCTGTACCCCGCTGTCGGAAAAGTACCCGGACTCTGCCATCGTGGTGGCTGGTCCAGGGGTGGGTGCCCCAGGTCCCCTCAGCTGACGCTGTTGCCTCCGGGGTGTGTGAGAAGCAGACGCTTGCTTCCCCAGGCCTTTGATGTGTTGTTACTATGACATGCACACCATTGGGACAACATTTTCCCTGGAAATCAGCGAGAGAGACCCCTTCTGGTTCCCCTCCTGGATAGGCCTGCTCCTGCTTACTCTTCAGTCTAATTCCTCTCTCCGAGGTCACCCCCACCCACTCCCACCCGTCAGGTGGGGACCTCTGCCTTCCACCCCCTTCTCAGGCCTCCATCAGGGCTTCTCTCACGTTGTCACCATGACCTGTTTCATCCCTGGCCTCACCACGCCACGCTGAGCTCCCAGAGAGAAAGAATCTTGTCTGTTGTTTGGAATCTTTAGCACTAAATGCAGTGCTTAGTACATACAGTGGTACCTCGAGATACGAGTTTAATTCGTTCCGTAACCTTGAGGCGTGGGAAACTATGAGACGCTCGAGTCGAGGTAAACTGGTGGGTCGTGTGCAGTCGGCCGATCCGCGCGATGACTCCTATCTCAAATGTTGCTCGTATTTCAAAGCAAAAATCGCTTGCTCACGGCTTGTATCTCAAAAATCTCGTATGTTAGGGCACTTGTATCTCGAGGTACTACTGTAGTAGGTACTCAGAAGATGTTTGATGATTGAAAGGGGACATGAAATAAGGCTGAGGAATGAACATTTTGGGCATGGCTAATGTGTGTGTGTGTGTATGTGTGTATGCACAAACATACACATGTATGAGGACGGTACATGTGTCTTCTATGTTTAACAATCTAAGTTCTGTAACAAAGTGGAGATGGGATGCTGGCCGTGTAATAGATGCTCGTGTTACTGTTCATCTTGTTTTCCATCCTTGAGTCCTGAAATCTTCTTCCATTTCGTGCCTTCACCACTGTTAGTTGTTGTTTAGAAAGACAGAATTTGCATCTAGAATGAGGCAGCAAACATTCAGCTGCGGGGGTTTGTGCAAGGCATGGGCAGGAGTGTGGGAGATTCAGCAGACACTGTCCTGACCTTTCAGTGGGCACTGTCCTCTCCCAGGGCAAGAGGGACGCACAGAGGACTGGAGTCCTGGGGAAGAAGGGATCGTGCCCTGGGATGGGGGGTTTGAAGGAGGCAGAGGTCTGAGTGGGCAGGACAAGGGCAGGCCCAGGGCTGGGGACAGCGTGGGAAGGACAGTCTGAGTGGAGCTGGAGACAAACACAAGCAGCGTGCTGTGTTGATGGGCTGCTGAGGGCGCCTTAAACGCCACAGGCTGGGTGTTGGGATTCAGTGGGCCTGGTTATGGAGCCTTCACAGCCGTTGATGGTCAGATACCTCTTGTGACCCCCAACACTCGCCGCGTGATTGAAAAGATTCTATCTACCGAATGAATGGTAATGGTTATTGAGTTTCCCCATTTTTTTTATTACTCATTTTATTACTTCTTTTGCTACTCAAGGGTGACCAATCAGCCAATCAGCATTCTTGATCAGCACGGCGAATGCTATGCTCTGAGCTGATGAAATTCCAGTCCATCAAAAACCCAGCTTGATGTTTTAGATAGCCGGAGCAGTGCTGAGGGGGTTATTTTAAAATCTAGGCAGCGAAGTTTGGTCTTGTTCTAGGAAGGTCAGGAAAGCTATTACAGCTTTTGGAGCCGAGAAAGAGCATGCGCTGTGCGCACAACAGAACCGGCAGAGCATAGAGACGGCCTCTGCTTCCTTAGCATGTGCTGGGCACATGTATGAACTCACCCCCTCTCCACCCGAATAATCCTATGAGGCTCATCTATAGGATTTATCTCCACATGTATCCCTATTTTCCAGATGTTAAAATCGATCAGAAAGCTTAAGTAGTTTTCCTTGACGGAAGGTCTCCCAGCTAGTGAAGGGGCCAGTCCGAGTTCACACCCAGGCAATTGGAATTTGTCTGAAATTTTTTTTTATTGATTTTTTACAGAGAGGAAGAGAGAGAGATAGAAAGTCAGAAACATAGAGAGAGAGAGACATCGATCAGCCGCCTCCTGCACGCCCCACAGTGGAGATGTGCCCGCAAGCAAGGTACATGCCCCCCACCGGAATCGAACCTGGGACCTTTCAGCCCGCAGGCCGACGCTCTATCCACTAAGCCAAACCGGTCTCGGCTTGTCTGAATTTTTAATGACCACATCACACAGGTCGTCTTGGAGGGACCAGGAGGCTGAGGGGGGCTCGCCGATGGGGAAATTAGACGGTGCTGTGATCGGGCAAGAAATCCCAGCCGAACCCAGAGAAATGGAAGCATATGTTCAACCAGAAAACCTGTGGGCAGTCTTTACAGCAACAGTTAGTCGCCGATCCACAGGAGGGAGAAAGGATCAGCCACTGTGGCCTTCGCAGGGAACGCAGTGCTACTCGGAAATAATGAGAAGCCAAACGTTGATGCCCACATCAGCATGGAGGGACCCCGGGAACATTATGCTGCGGAGGACCCCCTGGGCGATTTCATTTCTAGGACATTCTTAAAACTCATCTGTGGGCAGAGCTCAGCATGGCGGTCGCTTCAGGGAAAATGGGAGCGGAGATTGACTTGGAAGCGGCGAGAGGAACTTTCTGGCTCAGAGTAATTCTGTCTTGACAGGGGCTTTGGCCTACACAGGTGTCTCTGCATTTGTTAACACGGAGAGAATATGCCCTGAGGATGTGTGCATTGCACTTATGGAAATTTTACCTTAAAAAACATAGACCTACAGTGGTACCTCGAGATACGAGTTTAATTCGTTCTGTAACCTTGAGGCGTGGGAAACTATGAGATGCTCAAGTCGAGGTAAACTGGTGGGTCGTGTGTGTGCAGCCGGCCGATCCGCAAGATTACTCCTATCTCAAATGTTGCTCGTATTTCAAAGCAAAAATCGCTCGCTCGACGGCTCGTATCTCAAAAATCTCGTATGTTAGGGCACTCGTATCTCGAGGTACCACTGTACAAACTAATATTGAATTCTGGTTAATGATGTGCACCCTGAAGCATTTAGGGTTTAGCATATTGATGTCTACAATATATTTTGAAATGCATCTGAACAACAAAAATGGATTGACGGATGGATAGAAGGTGGGTAGATGGAGACATATTTGGGAAAGCAGGTGTAACACCAGGCTCTTGGTGAATGTGAGAGGCAGGTGTGTGGGTGCTCATTGTGAATTCTTTCAGCATCGCTCTGTGTTTGAGATCTGTGCAATAAAACGTTGAGGGGAAAGGAAGAAACTCCCGCTGGGGACCTTTCTATAGACAGAGCGGGTGTGGCCAGGGAACCGGGAAGGCACAGGCCAGGCGGAGGCCGGATGGCGCCCGAGAGGCAGGGCCTGGGCTGCGGCTGCAGGGCTCCAGCTGAAGGGGCTCCAGGGGCTCCGGGTGAGAGGTGGGCAGGGAGAAGGCTCTGGACCCCACTTCCGCCAACTCGGTGGCTCCAAACAACAGGCCTTGATTCGCTCCCAGCTTTGGAGGCTGGGAGTCTGAAATCCAGGTGTGGGCAGGGCCTCCTTCTCTCTGAAGGTTCTAGAGGAGGATCCTTCCTCGCCTCTTCCAGCTTCTGGAGGCTTCCAGCAAGTCTTGGCTGCCCTGGGCGGGTGGCTCGATTGCTCCTGTCTCCTTCATCATCTTTTCCTCTCTGTGTCCCCTCCTCATCTCGGGAGGACACCAGACATGCATGGATTGAGGGCCCACCTATTCCGGGATGACCTCGTCTTAACTTAGTGACGTCGGCAAACACCCTGTTTCCCAATGAGGTCACAGGGTGGGGTTCGGGATGGACATGAACTTGGGAGGACACTCTTCAACCGCAACAGGTGACCAACCCATTGGAGGGCCCTCACCTGAGGAGAGGGCCTTGCGGGTGGAGGACGGGGGCAGGGGAGGGAGTCGAGGGCTGAGAGAGGGAGGAAGCCCTGGGAGTGGAGGAGGGAGTGCTTTACTTTGAGAAGAGCAAGAAATGGGGCTGGCCGAGACCGGTGTGGCTCAATGGATAGAGTGTCAGTCTGTGGACCGAAAGGGCATGTACCTTGGCTGCAGGCACATCCCCAGTAGGAGGCGTGCAAGAGGCGGCTGATTGATGTCTCTTTCTCATAGATGTTTCTAACTCTCTATCCCTCTCCCTTCCTCTCTGTAAAAAATCAATAAAATATACAGTGGTAATTCGAGATACGAGTGCCCTAACATACGAGATTTTTGAGATACGAGCCGTCCAGCGAGCAATTTTTGCTTTGAAATATGAGCAACATTTGAGATAGGAGTAATCCCATGCGTCAGCCGGCTGCACACGACCCACCAGTTTACCTCGACTCGAGCGTCTCATAGTTTCCCACGCCTCAAGGTTACGGAACGAATTAAACTCGTATCTCGAGGTACCACTGTATTTAAAAAAAAGAAATGGGGCTGGGGAGGGAAGAGAACAAGTCGGTAGGTTCCCAGGAAAGGCTTCTCTATCCATTTATCTCCCGGATATCTTACAGAATTAGAATGTAAATCCCAGAAATTAAATCCCCGGGTCTAGTGTACCCAGCGGAGGCTTTTTCGGGAGAAACAACGTGGTTGGTTTGCCCCCCCTCCCCCCAAACAGCCGTGGTGGGAACCGCATCGGCGCGCCCGGGTTTTATTGGAGCCAGACGAAGGCTGGCGAGGAGGGAGTCTCGGCAGGATCGCAGGTGCGGTGCTCCTAAGCCCTCCGAAGTTCAGCTCCTTAGCGGTGGCTTATCCGAACCCGAGGCAGCCTCTTAGGCTGGCGGGCGGCTGGGGAGCTCCAGCCCAGAAAGCTAATATCCTGCATCCGGAAACCACCTGCGTGGGGAGGAGGGGGGGGGAGGCGGGGACCTCCACATGAATGTGCTCTCAGAACACGGCCTGCTGCGGTTTGGGGCTTCCTGGGGCGTGGACCACCCACTCTCTCCGGTGGGCGGATCCCAGGTTCAGCCCTGGGAACCCCGAGAAGGAGGAGGAGGAGGAGAAGGAGGTAAAGGAGGTGAAGGAGGTCGTGCATCCTTGCCTGCTCCCAGTTCTCGCGTCAGCTTCTGAGAGCTGGCCCCAGAAGGCCCCGGTTCTGCCTGCCTTCCTCTCCTCCCTCCCTGACCTCCTCAGGCCGTCCTGTGGACTCTTGGACCCGTCATTCGAGCTTCCTCGGGCCGCAGGGCTCTGGAAGGTTCCTCCTGTCGCAGGCTCCTCATCGTTGGGCAGTCACCTTCTCAGAGCCGCCTTCCCTGGCCACCCTGGCGAAAGCTTTGCACCCCCACTTCCCCCAGACACTGTCCCCCATTTCATCATGTCATTTCTTTTCTTTTTTTTAAAAAATATATTTTATTGGATTTTTTACAGAGAGGAAGAGAGATAGCTAGAAACACCATGAGAGAGAAACATCAATCAGCCACCTCCTGCACACCCCCTACTGGGGATGTGCCCGAAACCAAGGTACATGCCCTTGGCCGGTATCGAACCTGGGACCCAGGACCTTTCAGTCTGAAGGCCGACGCTCTATCCACTGAGCCATACCGGTTTCAGCTCATGTCATTTCTTCAAAGCACTTGTAAGTGGTTTCAGTTTATGTCCAGCTGGACCCGCAGACCGTGGCCTTGTTTGGAAATAGAGATGAAATTGTCCCAGATTGAGGGGGAGCCCTGAAATCAGGGACCAGCTGCCTTTATAAGAAGAAGGAGAAGAGCAAGCGAGACGGAAGCCACCAGAACCTGCCAGAGGCAAAGGAGGGTTCCTTTCTAGAAGCTTTAGAAGGAACCGGGCCTTCATTATTATAACCGTCTGGCCCCAGAACGGTGAAAGAAGACATGGACAAAACTTTAAGCCACTAACTTTGTGGTCCTTGGTTGGAGCAGCCCTGAGAAACCAACACAGGACTGATTACTGTCTGAAATTACTTTCGTGTTTTTTTTAATATATATTTTTAAATTGATTTTTCACAGAGAATAAGGGAGAGGGATAGAGTTAGAAACATTGATGAGAGCGAGACATCGATCAGCCGCCTCCTGCACGCCCCCTACTGGGGATGTGCCCGCAACCAAGATACATGCCCTTGACCGGAATCGAACCTGGGACCCTTCAATCCGCAGGCCGATGCTCTATCCACTGAGCTAAACCGGTTTTGGCTACTTTCGTGTTTTTTGTGTGTTTTTCCTTTAATTTTTATTTTTTTGTTAACCTGTTCGTGGCCCTCTCTCCAGCCAGAATATAAACCCATTGGATGCAAGGGCCTCGCTCTGTTTCTAATCCCCACCTCCAGGATCAAGAGCACACTTGCTGGGTAAATACTTGCCCGGTTAATGGAACCTGTGAGGTCAGGATTGTTGTTTTGGTCTCTGGTGATGAAGCTGACGCCCAGGGAGGCTTCTTTACTTCAAGTGCCCTGCTTGGAAGAGTCAGTTTTCAGACGCAGGCCTTCTGGTCCTCAAGTTCAGGTTCATTCAACCACGTCACAGCAGCTTGGTTGCTTTTTGAAGGCATTATTTTTAGTGTCTTCACAGTTTATTTTGAGTTGCATCCCCGCCTCCCCCAGTGAGGTTTTACACCTTACAAGTGGGCACTGGAACCCTTCCCGGGAGGACTGGGTAGCAGCCCGGCCCGGGGAAGGAAGTCCTCACCGGCGGGAGACATGCAGCCTGCTGGCCCAGCGGCACCGCGAAGACCGGAGTCTCCTGGGCCCGGTCCCTGGAGGAGGGAACCGGATGCTGTCCACACCTCCACAGGAAGGATGTGCATCTGCAAACAGCCCGGGGGAGGACTTCCGCTCAGCTGGATGGTGACTCTGAGGGTCACTGCTCTCTCTTCTCTCCCTGCCACAGGGGAAAACACCTGAGTTTGATTCCCCCCCTGGACACTGGCGCACATCTGGAGTGCTCATTAGATTTTATGAGGCACCTGCAGTGCGGCTGTGGGTGGGTCATCTCGCAGATTTGGTTCCTGATGAATCCGTATTGTCTACCCTTCACTCTCTCCTCGGCTTCTCGAGCTAATAAATTCATTTAAGTCAGTTATCCCTTTTGGTACCTGACTTTTTAACTCGTCGACCCTAGAGACTAATAAGAAAGCTTCCCTCGGTCACTCGCTTTGACTCACTCTCTCTCTCTCTCACACAGCATTTTTACTTTCGTGCTTTGTTTTATTTTGGTAAATAATGTACACACCAACTGTTGTTTATTAAAGAAGTATGTTTTGATGTGCAAGCGTGACCGGTGTAGCTCCCGTGGCCCCCAGTGCTGTGGGGCTTATGACTTAGTTCCCAAAGCAGATGTACCGGACATCCATTAGTGTTGCACCTGTTACTGAAGGGAGCTACCTTCGAAGTACAGTGGTACCTCGAGATACAAGTGCCCCAACATACGAGATTTTTGAGATACGAGCTGTCCAGTGAGCAATTTTTGCTTTGAAATACGAGCAACATCTGAGATAGGAGTAATCGAGTGGATCGGCCAGCTGCACATGACCCACCAGTTTACCGTGACTCAAGCGTCTCATAGTTTCCCACGCCTCAAGGTTACGAAACGAATTAAACTCGTATCTCGAGGTACCACTTTACTTTTGTATAAAACTTGTCTTTCTGCTCGTCCCAGCTTATTTTGGGGGTGAATCAAGTTTCTTTTGTTCCTAAGGGAAAAATAATATCAGCATAGGTTTTCTAATATTCTCTGTTGGTGCGTGTCTTGGTTATATAGGATGAATCTGATTTGGTTCTCTAAGGATAAATCCGGCTTTGGAAACAAGCTAAAGGTTAAAGTTCATTTTACTACCGTATTTTCCCGAGTATAAGATGACTGGGCGTATAAGACGACCCCCCACTTTTCCAGTTAAAAGACAGAGTTTGGGATATACTCGCCGTATAAGATGACACCCGGCGTATAAGACCACCCCCGGCTTTTGAGAAGATTTTCCTGGGTTAAAAAGTCGTCTTATATGCCAGAAAATACGGTACTTAGGGTGAGCAACTCAGCCAGCACAGTACTGCTAATGTGGATCCAAAGTGTAGGATGTGGCATTAGGGTTAGCAGAGTGGTTTCCTATGTTCGCCCCACACACTGCCAGCTTCTTGCGGGCGGGACCTATCTTAGTCATCCTGTTCTCTCCAGTAAGTATCGGGTGGATGTATGAATGAATGAATGGGTGGGTGGGGAGGGGGAGTGGTTGACGAAGAGCCTTACAGTGAAGGCCACTCTGAAAAAGAACTTGCCATAGAGTGGAGAGAAATGATTGTGTCCGTGACCATCCGGAACGTTCTGTTCTGTAGGAGGCCGCTGGCTTTGTGTGGTCATGGCTTACGTGTCTGAGTTGACCCACAGTTACAGTAAATCTTTGTTTTTTCTTACATTCTCCACCTCCACTAAGGCGTGGTTCTCCAAAAATCTAGAAGAAATAGAGCTTCAAAGTAGAAAACTCATAGCTTCGTAGACTGCCATTCAGAGGCCATGCGGGCTTTTGTGGGTGTCTGACCTAACTCCATTGTGATACCAGAAAGATCAGCGTTGATGCTTGAGTTTCCTCATCGGTAAAATAAAGGGATTTGGCATCTCTTTGAAGACTCATCCTGCACAGGCTGTTATTCTACCAAAGGATGACTTTCAATCACTTCTGCTCTAATGCTCCAAACAGTTTTCCCTCCATCACCTAGACTTCCAGTCTCTCCTTAGTCGCCACACCCCAGGGACGTGTTAGCTGAGGGTGGTATGTGTATTTGACCTTGTTCCAGTTGAGTCTCAGTCATCCTGAGACCACCATGACTTGGGGAACAGTTCTGTGTAATTTTTGTGAACTTGCTTCTTGTTTAGTGACATGTGGGTTTTCGAAAAGTCACCCAGAATTTTGGGGGAGATTTGAAGCCTTCCTTGAAAGGTTCCTAAGCCACGTGTGCTGATCCACGACACCCTTTTGTGTGTCTGGTGGGGATTTCCTGTGGGGAGATGATCAGCGGGGAGCCCAGCTCTCCTTCAGAAACTTCAATGCCCATCTTTCTGTCTTCTCTCCCTATTAGCGCAGACTTTAAAGATAGCATGGTAGACAGAAGAATGGCCCACTAAAGACGTGTGTGGATCCTCATTCCTGAAACTTGTAAATATGTTACGTTACATGGGGAAAAGGCCTTCACAGCTGAGAGCAATTTATGGATATGGGAGGGAGGGAGGAAGAAAGGAAGGGAAAGAGAGAGAGAGGAGGGGGTAAGAGAGAGTGAGAGGAAGATTTGAAGGTGCTATGCTGCTGGCCTTGGAGATTGTAGTAAAGATTATAAACCAAAGTATCTAGATGGCTCTAGAGCAGGGGTTCTCAACCTGTGGGTCGAGACCCTTTTGGGGGTCGAACGACCCTTAGGGGTCGCCTAAGACCATCGGAAAATGCAGATATTTACATTACAATGCATAACAGTAGCAAAATTTCATGGTTGGGGTCACCACCACATGAGGAACTGTATGCAAGGGGCGAGGCCTTAGGAGGTGGAGAACCACTGCTCTAGAGGCTGGAAAAGACAAGGAAAACCTGGAAGGGGTACAAGCCTGCTGACACCTCAAAGTTAGAACTTCTGACTAAAATTGTAAGATACTAAATCTGAGTTGTTTTAAGCTACCAGGTATGTGGTGATTTGTTATAGCAGCAATAAGAAGCTAATACAGAGTGGGAGGGCTAGGTCAAAATCCTGGAGGAAAGAGGGTAACTTGGGCAAGAGCATTACCATTTTCACATCTGATTATCATTTACAGAACATCTAATGCATGTCAGACACCGTGATGCACAGAGTGGGTCTGCTGGGTTAAAATAAAGTCAGACATAGGTCTGTTCCTCGGGGAGCTGACAGTTCTGTAAGGAAGATAAGGCCAGTATAGGCAGAATACCACAAGGCTGGCATGGATCTGCCTACGGGTGATGGGTGGGCCGGCCGAGCAGCTACTTAGGGCACCCATCCATCTATAACAGCGGTTCTCAACCTGTGGGTCGCGCCCCCTTTGGGGGTTGAACGACCCTTTCACAGGGGTCGCCTAAGACCATCGGAAAATGCAGATATTTACATCGCGATGCATCACAGTAGCAACATTTCATGGTTGGGGGTCACCACCACATAAGGAATGTATGCAAGGGTCGCGGCCTTAGGAAGGTTGAGAACCACTGATCTATAAGGTGAGGTAAAGCGACATCCAACATGGCCTAGAAGAGACTGTCCAGACTCTTTTTGCAAAGAGTGCGGGATGCGTATGGACAGAGACCAGTAAGGAGTTTGGGTTAGGAAGTAAAAAGCCCCAGGGAGCTCCCTTCCTTCGTGAAGCTGGGTTTCACTGAGTAGGTCTGCCAGTTTGGCTCTGACTGAATCGTTGGGATGAGGCAGGGGATCTGAGGGCCCGGGGATGCTCCCTCTGACCCTCCCCTGACACAGCGCTCTGTCTTCCCCGCACAAGAATGCCAAGCACCTCTTTAAAGGCTGTCCGTGCGGAAGGCGCAGAATTAGCAGTCTGCCTGGCACGCCACGGATCTCCATCTGACTGCGAAAGTACAACAAAAAAGACAGGACTAAATCAATAGGGCAATTTAAAGTGAGAAAAAGTTCTTTCTTGAAGACGAAAGAAGGCTCAACGGGGAGGTGTTTTCTAAACTTGACCACGAAGGAAAAGAAGCTATTATTTTAGTCGAAACCAGTTTGGGTCAGTGGATAGAGCGTGGGCCTGTAGACTGAAAGGTCCCACGTTCGATTCCGGTCAAGGGTATGTATCCTGGTTGCGGGCACATCCCTAGTGGGGGGTGTGCAGGAGGCGGCTGATCGATGTCTCTCTCTCATCGATGTTTCTAACTGTCCCTCTCCCTTACTCTCTGTAAAAAAAATCAACAAAATATATTATTATTATTATTTCTTTTTAAATGTCATTGGTATTTAAAAAAAAACACAAAACTATTATTTTAGTACAGGGGTTGACAAACCCTGGCCTGCCTATTTTTGTAAATAAAGTTATTTTGGAGCACAGCCACACCCATTTATTTAAATATTATTTTTGGCTCCCTCTGCACCACCGTGGTGGGCTTGACTGGTTTCTACCAAGACTGTGTGGTCTACAAACTGAAAACATGTATGGTCTGGCCCTTTATAGGATTAGAGTGCTACTCCCTGCTTCCCTGTCTCTCACATAGCAGATATGTGGTCAGAAGCCATAATGAGTTAGAAGTTTCAGAAATGATTGTAGATCTGTTTAGGGGATTAAGATGAAGATGTTGATGGGGTGATGAGAGGAGCCTACTAGGGCTCTCCATGCTAAAGTATCTTCTTGATTCAGTCCTGTAGCAAACAGTTATCGATAAGCCGGTACCTGTGAGTCGGGAGGCGAACAGTGTAATCACACAAAGAAATCCTCAGTGGTTTTGTCTCCATTCCCATTATTGAGCATCTATGGCTATAGGGTAATTCTCTATCAACCGGAACACTTAATTATTCAGAAGCCCAGTCCTTGATCCAGGTAGTTAGACAGATATTGACAAATTGACAGGAGCGATGGCGGAGATTTTAATTAACCTTTCAAACTCCCTCTTGATCTCTCCAGGGTAAACCGGAACCCATAGAGCAGTGGTTCTCAACCTGTGGGTCTCGACCCCTTTGGGGGTGGAACCACCCTTTCACAGGGGTCGCCTAAGACCATCAGAAAACACCTATTTCCCATGGTCTTAGGAACCAACACACCGCTCCTCGGTGTAGCAAAATGTAGCAGTGTAGTTTACTGTTGTCATATGAAGACTGTTGCCCATGCTACACCACGATTCAAGACAAAATTTCATTTATTTGTCATTAGAAATAAATATTTCACAATATATAATTACATATTGTTTTTGTGATTAATCCCTATGCTTTAATTATGTTCAATTTGTAACAACGAAAATACATCCTGCATATCAGATATTTACATTACAGTTCATAACAGTAGCAAAATGACAGTGACGAGGTAGCAACAGAAATAATTTTATGGTTGGGGGTCACCACATGAGGAGCTGTCTTAAAGGGTCGCGGCATTAGGAAGGTTGAGAACCACTGCCATAGAGGGTCTACTGGTTTCACCTGCAGAGAGAGGGGTAGGTTAACGATGACCCAGAAAGGGGAGCTGAATGCAGAACGCGTCGTTGGAAATGGCTTTGTTGTCTCGGTTTTCTGTCGGGAAAGAATTTATTTTTAGGTATCCTATTCTTATTTATCAGTCAACTTTGGCAACATCCATTTCCCCAGCAGACCCACTCTGTAAACAGTAAAACACGTTCATGGGAATATTTACCAACCACTTTCTGCATATCCATCAGGCCGGAGACAGCGGATTATTAGAAACTCACTGGCCATCTTAAAGCTCCTCATTTAGGGTTTCATAACGAGCTTCCTTTTGATGGTTTGTTGACGAGGTAAATGGGGCAGGTGGGGATGTGGCCATCGTGAAGCAAAGTCCAAATGTGAGACCCTCCCCGCCTTTAGCTGAGAGACTGTCTGCACCTATCTGTCTTCTCAGGTAGCAGAACACAGAATTTCCCCAACAAAAGCAGGATTCGCGTCTCTTAGGAGACTGGTCCCTCTCTGCTGGCGACATCAGGAAATACAAAACAGATGTGATTGATGGTGAGGGATTGGTGACATTTCCGTGAACTTGGAACATGAAGGAACCCTTTCTCTTTCATCTGCAATCTGTAGTTTATTCACTTCATCTCCCCAAAGTGTTTTTTTTTTTTTTTGGTTTTTGTATTTTCCTTTCCATGGTAAAGAATATGTTAATAGATTTTTTTTTTGGAAGGATCAACTCAGAAACTCCCCCAAATCTTCAAAATCCTTTCTGTTTCCTTCCCCAACCCAAACTTTAATAGGCCCTGGAGTGGGCGTGGAGGTGGCAGGAGACTTTTATACTCTCTAAGCCTGCTGTTTGCACAAGTGGCTGTTATGACTGCAGCAACATAATTGCTCTTAAAATGCCTCGATAAAAAAAAAAAAAAACCCAACATCTATTTTTATTTCTTAATCTCGAGGCTCCTTGGCTCTCCTTTTTCCAGGCCACTTCAGTAACTTCCCCAAATTGGCCTGATGCATATGGCTTCCCAGCTGGATCAAAGCACAGCTGTTTGTGGCAGTGGATGGCTGTGTGTGTGTGTGTGTGGAGGGGAGCTGGGGAGCAATGAGAGGTGGGTGGTATTGCACAAAGGGTGTAAGGATTTGGTTCCCAGATGGCAGCCGTTTCTGCCTTCGCTTGACATCAGACCCGCCCCTAACATCTGAGGGCTTAAGAGCAAGCGTGAAGGTAGAAACCCGCTTTCCACGCCTCACCGGGACCGCCTATGGCGCGGTTAAGAAGGAGAGGGAGCCGAAACCGGTTTGGCTCAGTGGATAGAGCATCGGCCTGCAGACTGAAGGGTCACAGGTTTGATTCCGGTCGGGGGCATGTACCTTGGTTGCGGGCACATCTCCAGTATGGGGCATGCAGGAGGCAGCTGATCGATGTCTCTCCCTCATCGATGTCTCTAACTCTTAGCCCTCTCCCTTCCTCTCTGTAAGAAATCAATAAAATATATTTTTTTTAAAAAAGGAGAGGGAAGCATTTCATTCCTATTACAGACCTGTTCTTGGTGTCTGTCCTTGCTTGCTGGCCCGGCCAGTTTGGATCCTCAGCACCGGGAGGGCCCAGCCACATAGCTTGTGGCGTTTTCCGTGTGTTTCTGAGCTCTGCTTCTGAGAGGATGTGCTCAGGCGGAGGAGGGATGGACTAGAGCTTGTCAGCTTTGCAAGGTGAATACCTTGGGGCAGAGGTGCACCAGCAGCCTCTATGGCAGAGGTTCTCAACCTGTGGGTCACCACCCCTTTGGGGATCAAATAACCCTTTCACAGGGGTCGCCTAAGACATCCTGCATACCAGATATTTACATTATGATTCATAACAATAGCAAAATTATGAAGTAGCAATGAAAATAATGTTATGGTTGGGGGTCACCACCCCATGAGGAGCTGTCTTAAAGGGTCGCGGCCTTAGGAAGGTTGAGAACCACTGCTCTGTGGAGTCCCGGGTGGTACAGGTGGGCTCCGTGGCTGCAGTCTGCAAACACAGCCAGCTCTGCGCTTGCTGTGGACGATTCGCTCACCCTCACTACACCTCGGTGTGGATCTTGTTTGCGATGACCCTGGACGTGTGGCTCTCAGGCGAACTGTCACCCCAGATGTGTTTTCCAAGGTATCAGCGGTGCTGAGGGCAGGCCCGCCCCCGACATCCGAGGGCCCTGGGCGGGTGTGCAAGAAGAGGCCCGCGTTCTCTTGTAACGGAGCGAGTCCCCACAAGACAGACCACAAAGACCAACCGAATTCAAACAGGCCTAAGTTTATTACAGACTCAAATCTGGGCTCAAACCTTAGCTGACGCAGCAGTCTGGCTCCTTTCCCCATCTAAGTGCCTGAGTTAGGGATACGGCAGACAAGTACTGTGGGCGCAGGTGGGGAGCATCATCACCGCACCCTCCAAGCAAGAAGGTCCCTGAGTAGCTGGCTTCCCTGGCCCACAGCTGGGATGGCCCTGCCTATATCGCCACCACAGTCCCATAGCTCAACTTCACATGCTGTCCTTTATCACTTCTAGAACCTGGTTTGTGATGTGTGATTAACAGACACCGAGTATAACAAAACAGGGATACCACATCTCGATTTAAGCAGGCCCTTTGGCACCGATCCCACAGTCGTACAACCCTGTAGTAGGAGGAACCTGTGGCCAGCAAGTGGTTCCTGACGCTGGCTCGGAGGTCCCAGTATCGAACATAGATGTCATAGCCACAGGACAGGAGCGTGAAAGGGGACATGAGGTCCAACACCCCAGCCCCTGGGGGAAAGTCGCTGCCCAGGTGCGTCATCAGCTGCCCACTGTTGAGGTCCCAGATTCTCAGACAAGTACCGAGCCCACAACAAGCCGTCCCAGTCACAAAAGAATGGGCTGAGAGCAATGGACCAGACTCGGTCTGCAGTCTGGATGGTGTGTAAGCACTGTCTAAGCCGGCCTGAGGCCAAAGACCATACCTTGGCCGTTCTGTCCCTGGAGCCTCTCACGATGCTGCCCTCTTTGCAATCCACACAGTTCATCAGTTGCTGACAGTCGTCCCAGGTGGGTTGATGGGTACTTCCGGCACAGCAAACCCATCTCACCAGAATTAGCCAACATCACTCATTCACTGGCCCGGCCCAGGGCAGCCTCTCCTGGGCCCACAGACTTCATGTTCCAAAAGTTCGCACATACAGTATCACATGTTGGCTCCTCTGGTAGAACTTACCTCTCTGGACGAAGCGAGCGAGCATACTTCCAGGTCTCCCTGTCTTCCCTGGACATCACGGCGGTGCGTCGGGGATTGCCACGCAGGGTTTAAAGACCATATCATGTCAGGCGGGGCCTGGCTGCCGGGCTGCCAGGGGCTCGAATGGTAAGAGCACTGACAAAGGGGCGGTCCCTCTTTTTATACCCATTCTGCCTTCTCCTATTGGTTCATTGATTCTCAGGCAGCAAGGGACCAGCTAACCCAGGAGGTTCCTACCCTAACAAACTCAGGTCAGCTGTTGTGGTCTGGCCGAAGATAATAGGCTCAGATTGCAGTTAATCAGAGGCAGGTTCACACTTTTAACCCTGATTCTGAACCTTCCCCTCCCCCTTCTTTAATAGTTTGCAGGCCTGGCTTTAGGGGAGGAAATGTCAAGCTTAGCCATGAGGGGATTCCTCAGTAGTTCCCAATTTCAATCACTACACTCACAGCCAAGAGGCCTCAAGACAGCACCCCACCTACAAACCCTACCTCCGTTCTGGTAGGAGCGAGGATGTACTTGTTTGCAGGGAGGTACCTCTTCCTGCCCTGGCTGGTGTGGCTCAGGGCACTGTCCCAAGCACCAAGAGGTCATGGGTTCGATGGACACCACAGGGCACAGGTCCGGGTTGCAGGCTCCATCCCTAGTAGGGGGTGTGCAGGAGGCAGCGATCGATATTTCTCTCTTCTTCTCCCTTCCTTTCTCTCTAAAATCAATACAAACATATTTTTAATGTAATTTTTAAAAAATATATTTTATTGATTTTTCACAGAGAGGAAGGAAGAGGGATAGAGAGTTAAAAACATTGATGAGAGAGAGAGACATCAATCAGCCGCCTCCTGCACACCCCCAACTGGGGATGTGCCTGCAACCAAGGTACATGCCCTTGACCGGAATCGAACCTGGGACCTTCAGTCCACAGACCGACACTCTATCCACTGAGCCAAACAGGTTTCGGCGATACAAACATATATTTTTTAAAAA
The DNA here is from genome assembly GCA_004026805.1 of Lasiurus borealis. NCBI lineage: Eukaryota > Metazoa > Chordata > Mammalia > Chiroptera > Vespertilionidae > Lasiurus > Lasiurus borealis. Next base: position 15,125 of record PVJN01020319.1, on the reverse strand, counting down.
GATAGATATTCCTGGCCCATTGGGACAAGGAATGGGGGTGCCTATTCAAAGCAAGGAATTTTATATCCATGCAGGCAAAAAGCTCCAGATATCTAAGGAGAAATGAAATTACCCCTTAAATCAGTGGTTCTCAACCTTCCTAAGGCCGCAACCCTTGCATACAGTTCCTCATGGGGTGGTGACCCCCAACCATGAAATGTTGCTACTGTGATGCATCGTGATGTAAATATCTGCATTTTCCGATGGTCTTAGGCGACCCCTGTGAAAGGGTCGTTGGACCCGCAAAGGGGTCGCGACCCACAGGTTGAGAACCGTTGCCTTCAATGATGTCGAGAAACGAAAGGAAGGATTACTTTTGGATTCCGCAGTATAAGCCAGGCAGCACCCATCCCCCCCCTTCACCGCACACCGCCTTGGATTTCTTCACACCGCCCCATCCCCGAATGAGCAGGCCTTTATTTTATTTCTTTTAAACACCTCAGCTCGCCTTAACATGTTCCTGACTGTCTGGAGCCTCGAAGAGACAGTCTAGTAAAAACCTTCTCATTTTCACTTGTCGACACGTGGCCTCTCTTTTCGCTGGGCTTCAAAGGATGGTTCAAGGCAGGCGGCCGAGGGATGCTGTCCCCGGTAAAGTGTCAGCCTCGCCCCACGCGGCCGCTGAAAAGTTTATCGCCTGGTGCCAGAAAAGTCACCGCGATTTCATTTTTTGCAAAGTTGAATGGGAAAGAACTCAGAATAGACCCTCCCGATAATTATGCCTCTTATTCGGCAACCTAGGGCGACCATTTATACGGCCTATCAATGCGAACAGAACAGAGCCGAGGCTCCGGGCTTTTATGGTGATTACAGCTACCTGTATGGGGGCTTTATGTGCTTACCATTTGAATCATTTATAGATGCACACTCCACAGAGCTGGCGCATAACTAGTACCGTGGCTTTTTCTGCTGACTAAATGATAGGCGAAGCCATTTCCCACAAATGTCTCCCGGTAGGCCGTCAGCACAGAGCCTTGTAATATTGCTTTTTAACCTCGGCGCTGGCGGCGATCCAGAAATTATTGCATTGATACCGAACCGCCTTGCACCAGGCAGCTGCCCTTTCCTCCGGGGGCACCCCGTGAACTCTCAAGTAGATGCCAGCCCCGCCTTCTTCTTACCCTCCCTTTCCCCCTTTCCCCCCCAAACGATCTTGTTTTCATTTCGGGAAGATCTCTTCCCTGTCCTTGTTCAACTGCAGGTAGCCAGGCACACACTGGCAGTCTAAAAATACAGCCACACAATGCTCGGGATTGTGTTAGTACGCCTTTAATGCGGGCGATTAACATTCAGAGCGTTGTCACCAAATCAACGACGCACGTGTCGTTGGCACAGAGGGGAAGGAGAGGCTTGGTGGTGGTGGTGGTGGTGGTGATGGTGGTGGTTTTTCCTTTAGGCAAGGCAGCCTCCGCCTTCTTTCTTCTTCCCTCCTCCTCTCCCCTCCCTCCCTCTCCTCTTACTCTCAGGAACTCTTGCAGATGGCTTTGGGGAGTTGGTAGACCTGGTTTTTGGAGGAGGGTTTGTTGGGACTTCTTGGGAAGGACTGAAGGAAGCCACATCCTGCACACAGTTTCCTCACCCAGTGGCTGGGTCTCTGCAGGGACCTGCGTGCGCTCCTGGGCCTGCGCCTCCCTGGAAGCTCTGGGGAAAGAAGGGTGGGGACCCAGCTTCCCCCCACCTCCTGTCTGCAGAGCCCTGGCTCCCATAGACCTGAGCTCCGGGGAGCCCGCTGCTCTTGGACTTCAGCAAGAGGCGTGCACTGCTCACGTCTCCTGCCCAGGTCGAGAGGGCAGCAGACGGGTGATGACGTAGTGCCAGGATTTTGAGTTTAAACGCCCATGGAGCTTTGAGGGCGCCCGCTCTATGTAAGGGTGCATGCCGGTCACTTCACGGGGAAGATGCTTAGTCAGCTGGTTGAGTGAAGGATTCTCCTCCCATCGGGAGTGGGCTGTTGTGCTCAGGGGCTGTGCCATCTCTGGGCCTGGCCCACCAGCGGCCCTCCAGCTGCGTTCCAGTTGCTGTGCTGAGGTGCCCTCCCCAGCTCTGGTCCCCTCTCTGCTCCGCCCGGGACTCTCAGCAGGCTTGAGATGCCTCCCTGGGGGGCATTTGTCTTCTCACAGAGAACTACGTCCATCTTTACTTTCATAAGGAAAAGGACCTTAAAAAAACCGCTGGCCTAACACATTGGCCTTGACCTTCTCAGATGATGAGTGCCATCAATGGAGAAGTAGATAACTATTACACAGCCTGTGGTTCATTGAAAAGTCCGTCTTTAGCTTGGAAGAAAGCACTGTACTGGATGAAATTGGAAATGCAAACTGTAATAGGAAATCAGACTCAAAGCGTGGAATAAAATGGTGGAAGTCGATGGTTTTACAGCTTAACTTTTCTTTCTTTTATTTATTTTTTAATATATTTTATTGATTTTTTACAGAGAGGAAGGGAGAGGGATAGAGAGCCAGACACATCGATGAGAGAGAAACATTGTTCAGCCGCCTCCTGCACACCCCCAACTGGGGATGTGCCTGCAACCAAGGCACATGCCCCTTACCGGAATCGAACCGGTTGCAGGTTGGTTCGAACTTGGTTGCAGGCACCCTTTAGTCCACAGGCCGATTCTCTATCCACTGAGCCAAACCGGTTTTGGCACAACTTAACCTTTCTTATTTCTGTTGCTTAAGAGAAGTTTCATTCTTTAAGTATCAGTGAGAGAAAGAATGAACGAATGAATGCATTTCAGAACCCATATAAATAATAATTCTGCTGTGATCTACACTTAAAGAGAATTCAACTTTTAAGAGAGTTCATTAAGTAATGAAAATGTGAACGTTGCCCCAGAGGGTAAAACATGCTTATAGGCTAGCTGGATGGGAGGGGGGAAGGAGTGGACGAAGGAGAGAGGGTGATGCTCTCTCTCTAAGACCAATAGGAAGACAGACATGTAGATGGAAGCGCTGAAGAGCATCCTGGGGCTGAGGGGATGGGGTTTCTCTGGCGAGGACACAAGGCGTGTTAATCAAGGAACCCCCCTTGGAGGAAGTGTTTCTTGGACTGCAATTTGGAGAAACAGAAAACTGCTATCTTCCTTTTAATATTAATAAGATCTAATTAACATAATGGTCTAGGAGAGCCACCCCCTTAAAATGTTGCCCTTTGCTGGGGAAAGACTGGTTTATTCAGGGAAGAGGCAGAGCCAGGTCTCTGTCTGTAGGTGGATTCACCAACTGACCCGGGGACCTTTAAAACACCCAGTTGCTGCCAGGCTGGTGTGGCTCAGTGGTTGCATGTTAGCCCATGAATCAGGAGGATGGGGTTCCATTCCCTGTCCCCCTTTCGTAGCCTGCTGAGGTTCTGGGCTGCTTTGTTCCAGGGATGTGTGCTCAGGGAAGGTACACACATTTAAAGTCCATCTAAATGGAACCCAAAATAAAAGCTGAACACTACGACAGATGAAACGCCTTATGGATGAGCTCCTTTATTGGATTATCCAAGCCACTAACTCTTAGATGATTATGTTAATTAGACCTCATTAATATTAAAAGGAAGAGAGCAGTTTTCAGACCCAGGGAATTAGAACCACTCCTTGCATAAGCTCAGGTCTCAGTGGGGGAGGGGAGACCTCCTAAACATTTAAACCATTGGATGGCACGTACTCATTGTGTGAAGACGAAACACAAGCAGGAGACGTTGGAGATGTCTTAGTTGTCCAGATACTGGCCGAACAGGCACTGAAACCCAGGGCTTTGGCCTCGTGACCCCAAATTTTTGAATGAAAAGATATATATATATATCCAGACCCGGAATATTCGCAGATTATTTGCATTCAGGAAGAGTTAGTCTTTTTTTTAGACTACTTGGTGCCTTTATTAATGAATTCAAGATCTGCAGTCATTGTCTTTTATACCGTGTTGCCTTTTAAAGCCCTAACTTTCGTTGAAATAGCAGTTATCTGAACATGCCTATGAAAAATGTCAAGTTACTTTCTCACAGTGTGTGTGTGTGTGTGTGTGTGTGTGTTTTAGAGAGAGGAAGGGAGAGGGAGAGAGAGAAACATCATTAGGTTGCCTCCTGCAGGAACCTGCAACCTGGGCAGGTGCCCTGCCTGGGAATGTAACCGGTGACCTTTCGGTGCATGGATGGCACTCAACCAGCTGAGCCACACAGGCCAGGGCCGCATTGGGTTCTAGCATTAGGGTTTCCAGGCACATTACTGGTTTTTGAGAAAAGAACTGCGATGATGGGAACAGGCCCTCTTCCAGCTTTTTGGGTAACAACTTGAGGGGCTATTATTAGCTTGAGGCCCTCGAGGGAAAAATCACTCTAAGTTTGCTTAGAACTCACAGGACTTGAGACAACCTGCAGTTAAAAAATGTTTCTCTCTCTCTCTCTCTCTCTCTCTCTCTCTCTCTCTCTCTCTCTCTCTCTCTCTGTGTGTGTGTGTCTGTGTGTGTGGAGTCATATTCCTTATAAATACAGTAATTCCATTTGCGAGAGAGGAAAAAATCTCATTTCTTTTATGTCCTGTTCACCTGAAATGCAAATAGGAGTTTGCTTGCGATTAATTAAGCAGATGATAGATGGAACTTAAAATGAGCACTCAGCATCTTCCCGCGTCTGTATACAGAGCGCAGAGATAATTGGCTGGGAAACAATATGGCATTTTAAATGGGGATTTTTTTTTTTTTGAAGGAGCCTTTCTCCTTTGACTTACGCAGAGAAAGAGAGGCCGGCCTCTCAGAGGCGTGGAATGTCTCAGCGGCAGGTGCGAACCCATCAGTGGGGGGAGGCGCCCTCGTGGAGAAGGGCACCCGCTCTTCCTGGCTGTTGGCAAGACCTTGCTCAGCGGCGTGTCAGCCGCCAGGAGCTGCCGCCACCTCTGTGTGAAGCGGCATGGCGCTCTTTCCCTTGTCACTTGGTTCCTCGGGGGGCTGCGGGGGAGTTGCATCTCCTCCCAGGGATGATAGAAAGCTCTCTGGCGAGTGGCCAGGTGGTCCAGGACGGTTCTAACTGCACTTGAACCCTGAGAAGTACATAGCTCTTTCCCAGGGACTGTCGCTGGGCCCGTAGTGCCTGCTGCCACCTCCAGTTAGCACAGCGGGCTCCATTCCTCTAGCCCCGTGTCCCTGTGGCCCCGTGGCCCCGTGTCCCTGTGCTGATTCGTGGCCAAACAGCAGAGTACCTGCTGCTCGCTGGCCCTGTGTGCTGAGGCTCTGGGAAGAGGTTCCCCGTGATCCTTCCTCCCACAATGCTCCCCTCCCCCAAAATAAAAAGAATATGGTAAAATAAAAATAAAATGGGTTAAACCGTCAGCTTCCCTGGAGGCACACAGACTCCATGCCTAGACATCAACTAGAGCAGTGGTTCTCAACCTTCCTAAGGCCGCGACCCTTTAAGACAGCTCCTCATGGGGTGGTGACCCCCAACCGTAAAATGATTTCTGTGGCTACTTCATCCCTGTCATCTTGCTACTGTGATGAACTGTCATGTAAATATCTGATAGGCAGGATGTATTTTCGTTGTTACAAATGGAGCATCATTAAAGCATAGGGATTAACCACAAAAACAGTATGTAATTATATATTGTGAAATTTATTTCTAACTATAAATAAATGGAATTTTTGTCTTGAATTGTGGTGTAGCATGGGCAACAGTCTTCCTAGGACAACAGTAAGCTACATGGCTACACTTTGCTACACCGAGGAGCGGTGTGTTGGTTCCTAAGACCATGGGAAATAGATGTTTTCTGATGGTCTTAGGCGACCCCTGTGAATGGGTCGTTTGACCCCCAAAGGGGTCGCGACCCACAGGTTGGGAACCGCTGAACTAGAGTGATCCAGGCCTGCGCAGGGCAGGACGGTCCTTACAGTAGCGACGATGGCCTTGTTGTCCTCTGAGTGTCTAGCAGCCTCTGGGATGAGGTGTGTGCAGATGATCGGAAGAAAACTGCTTCCTGCAGAGACTGGCAGGGAGCGGGGAAGGCAGGACGGGCAGTGGAGGAAGCCAAGGCAAGTTCGGATGAAGGCCAAGTGGGGGCATGAGGCACCTGTGGAAAGAAGTGTCCCCCCGAAGAGGCTCTCTGCATGGGGCCTGGCTCCCTCAGGCCAGAGCCCTAGTTCCACGGCCAGGAACCAGGGTGAGCGAAGCGGCCAGTTTCCCGCCTTTGAGAACTCAGTCCACGCTCACGGCAAGGCAGGGAGGATACACCGAGGGGGCTTCTGGTCTCTGCTGTGACCTCTGAGGAGTCACTGCAGTGAGAACTGAGCAGCCAGCCAGGGAGCCCAGCTGCCGTGCCCTCTCCTTTCAGAGATGGAAGCCTAGAGAGAGAGAGAGAGAGAGAGAGAGAGAGAGAGAGAGAGAGAGAGAGAGAGAGAGAGAAAGAAAGAAAAGGTCTTCTCTCGTCCAGCCTGTCGGGTTGATCTGGGGCTGTACCCGGGAGTGGCAGGTCCAAGGGAAGGAAATGCTGGCGAGGGAAGGAGGGCGATTGCGGAGAACCGGGAAGCTGATGGATGCTGGCATGTGGGCCCAGAGAGAAAACTGCCATTCATCCTCCTCCCAGCTCTGTGGACCTCTCCACCAGAAGCCAGCCAGGAGGTCACTGGTCCTGGCAGCCCGTGATTTTCAGGCGCTCCCCCAAGCCATCTGGGGTCCTTGGCTGGCAGTTCCTCTAGTTACTAGAGGCTCAGGGAAGCTGTCCTTCCTGCCCATTTTTTTTTTGACAATGTCCGGAGAATCAGAGGGCCTGTAAGAGTGTGCATTTTGTGAACAATTAGGCTTATGAAAAAGCAAGGGATTTTCTTAGGCTTTTAGATAGGGTTGTTAACCCCCCGATGTCTTGCGAAAAATGCTCCGTGCCATCTCAGAAAGATCTGCCAGCAGCCAGTGCCCCGAGGTGTCCCAAGCACGGGGTGAGGCAGCGACCTTCCCTCTAGCACCTTTCCCAGGGGACTCAGTAGGCTGAGCCAGGATCATGCACCTGGAGGTCTGGGGATCTGTCCCTGGTCCTGATCCCGGAGGGAAATTGGAATGTGTTCCCGGGGAGACGGAGCAAACACTCTCCCAGCCCACAGGGAGCTGGAACAGAAACTGAGCTGATAGGTGGTGGGCAGGGATGCTCAGATCGGCGGCCCCCGTATGCTCCCACACCCAGGGGAGCCTGGCATCAAAACGCTGAAACAAGCAGCATCAAGCTCTGCTGCCCTCTCTGAGTGAGGGACCAAGTGGATATAGAGAAAGAGCAGATAAGTGGGAAGAGGGAGGTGGCGGGGAGGGAATGAAAGACAAGGGAGAGTTGGAAGCTGGACACTTGTCCTCGGCCCTCAAGGGTCCGGGGCCTTTCCTGGAGTGGCGGGGGGCGGGGAAAAGGAGAGCCTGGGGGTGGTGTTCTCCACCTGCCCCTCTTGCCCTTATTGATGGATGGCATATGAGCCCCTTGCTCTCCATCCACTGGGCTCTGCCCACTCAGTGCTCCAAGTGGGGGGTGGGGAGAGAGCATGATTTCGACCAAGCAGTGTTCACACACACCTTCTTGAGCTTGAGCAAGTGAACATCTCTGAACCTGAGCTTGTCCAGGAAATAGGTAGACTAAAGGACTATTGAGACAACTATGGGATGTAATGCATTTAACTTTCTTAGTGGCCACGGCCACGTAGCATTCACTGCATTCTGTAAGAGCCGATAGAGTTAGGTTGGACCCTAATTCTGAATGGCGGGTACCCTTCTCCACCAGGCGTTTTCTGGCTTGAAGGGGATCAGCCTTGAACCCCAGGCCCAGTGAGCAAAGCTTCCTTCCTCACCTGTCTGGAGCGCACTGAGGAGATGGCTTTGAAATGGCGAAAGGAAAGGAAGTTGACACACAAATGCCATGCTTGTTCTCTCAGAGGAAGCGAATGCTTCCCCTCCCCCTCTTTTAGTACTTAAGACTCAGGAAAAGTCCAGAAGGTAAAGAAAAATGAAGCGGATCAGACCTTTGGGAAGGCCCTTGGGTGACCTTGATCCCAAAAGATAGATGGCACAGTGTGGGCTCAGCACAAACCACTTGGCTGCACGGCCAACCAGGGTCCATTGTAAATGTCTCCTGGCGTGCTCTGCTCTTGGTGACACCTGCATGGGGATGCCCTTCTCTTTCATCTGCATGACTTCCTGCTGCTCCTCCAGGCACGGGCCTGGGCGTCTCTCAGAACTGGAGAGTGACAGTGACAGACAGGTCCCTGTGTTCCTCTCCTCGTGTGCTGTTGGGCGCTGGGGAAGTGGGTTTTCCAGCGCCCGGAAGTTAGGCACGAAGCACCTGGTGATTAATGGACTCCGGAGTCACTGCGCTGCTTCTGGGTCACTCCAGCTCGGAGGATGGGGACCGGCTTGCGCTGTTTTAGAACCGGCTTTAGCCTCCGGGGAGTTTCCGGCATGTGGTTCGGTGAAGGCTGCCGACCACGGAATCCAGGGCTCTCCGGAGCTGCTCACTCAGCAGCTTCCCGAAGTGCTTAGGCAGGTGTTTGAGTTTTGGGGAAGGGAAGGGAGGGATGGCAGGCGGAGCCGTGCGGTCCAAACTCTGATGCTTCAGACAGGTTTGCTCTTAAAGGAAACATTTGGTCTATGTTTTCTTTTCACAGCTTCTCAACAAAGGACAGAGCCAGCAAGAAAGTCACTGCTCTGTGGTTATTATTAACTGTTATTATTCATATCATCCTTTGGTCATCGGATAGTCACGTGACTATCCTTGTTTGAATACTAGTATCGGTGCATTGTAAAAGGCACAGTCCGTGTCTTTATTTTACTTACTTCTCCCCCCCCTGCCTCCATTCTCTATCTCTGCCTCCTCCTAACCCTCTCTCCCCTTCAGAGGTTTAATCCACGCTCTTGAATATGTGTATATCCTTGATGTTTTTCTGTGTGCCCATGATTTTTAAAATACTATATAATAAAAAGCTAATATGCAAATCGATGGAATAGCAGAACAACTAGTTGTTATGATGCACACTGACCACCAGGGGGGCAGAAGCACCAGAAGCTGGACTCCTGACTGGCAAACACAGCAGTGGTGGTGAGAGCCTCTAAGGATGTCCGACTGATGGCTTAGGCCACTGCCTGTCAGTGAGATATCCACTGAGGGCTCCCAGACTGTGAGAGAGCGCAGGCAGGGATGACCCCCACCCCAAGTGCATGAATTACGTGCATTGGGCCTCTAGTAAAGACATGATGTTTCTAACTCTCCCTCTCCCTTCCTCTCTGTAAAAAATCAATAAATTATATTAAAAAAGAAAAGAAAAAGAAATGGTGGGAACAGATGAGTGTGAACAGAAGGTAAAAAGGAGGTACCAAGCGTCCACTCCCATCTTCCATTCTCCAGAGGGACCGGAGGCACCGCAAGACTGTCCTGACCCGAGGGTTAAGTCAACGAGGACCCTAGAGGGGGAGTGGGGATGAAAGGGACAAGAGACACAAGGAATGGTGACAAGACAAAGTTCTGATTAAGTCTCATTTATTCAGGAGGAGTTCGGGAGGAGTTTGGGGTATTTATAGGGAGAAGGAGGAATGAGGCCTAGCCCTTAAGGCGAAACACCTGGCTTACGGGAAAGAGATAGGGTTTAGGGTAATAGAAACCTAGCCTAAGGTTAGTGCTAATGTGGCTGGAGCTTACTACAAAATGGCTCTCAAGCACAACAAGTTTCCCCACACAAGATGATGATACCTCAATGGGGAAAATGAATTCATGAACAGGAGAAGGCAGGGTGAACATTCTAGATTCTAGTGCTTGTCCAATTCCCTCCCATTTCCACTCAGAACTTTTAGAGATCAACCCACGTTTTTGCACATTTAGCTAGTTTGTAGTTTCTGCTCTAGGAACTTTAAAATAAATTCTGTGTGTGTGTTGAGGTGGGGGGAAGCAAGGGAGGAGGTGGTGACCTAATGCTCAGGGAGGCATCGCTGTGTCCATTTCACAGATCACTAAAGTAAGACCTCAGCACGAGCCCGTGAGGTTAGGATGGATGCAGAGCCAGGCCTTCCTCTTGACTCCTGTGCAGTACCCTTTCCACTTACAGACCAGTGACCTCGGTGTTCTTTCTTCTTTCAACTCCTTTGGGGACTCGAGCTCTGAAAGGGTCTGGTGTTGATGGTCTTGCTGGCTGCATCCTTATTCAGTCCTTGGGCAGAGGCTGGACTCCCGGACCTTTGGCCGCTCTTGACCCCATTCTCTTATTCCGCAATATGACCGCGTCCACAGACCGTTGCTACTTGTGTTTCCTGCTCTTCGCTGCTCAACACGAGATAGCAGCGCCTCCCACATGCGACAGCTACGGAAATCCTGCAAGCGCGCTGTTATTCTTACAGGCAGGCGGAGAACAGTGCCTTTGTTCCTAGGTGCTCATACAGGGTGTCTAATAGGCTTATTTCAGTTTATGATGATCACCCACCTCAACCGCTTCCTCAGAATGGCCCTCTACCAGGACACCTTATGTATGGGGGACCGTGGGACATGTGATGATTTAGAACAGCGGTTCTCAACCTGTGGGTTGCGACCCCTTTGGGGGTCGAAAGACCCTTTCACAGGGATCGCCTAAGACCACCGGAAAACACAGGTATTTATATTATAATTCATAACAATAGCAACATTACAGTTATGAAGTATGGTTGGGGGGGTCACCACAACATGAGGAACAGTATGCAAGGGTCGAGGCCTTAGGAAGGTTGAGAACCACTGATTTAGAAGGAGGGGAACATCCGGGCTTCTGAAAGCAAGGCTCTTTCTTGCTAAAATGGTGGGTCCATCTAAGGCTTCAAAACACTATTCAGAAATGGGACAACGATCTCAAAAAAGGGGTGCTTTCTCAAAGGAGACCACAAGTGTGATTTACAGAAGGGTCTGGAAAGAACTTTACTTGGCGGGAGTGATGCTGGGGCTGTGGAAGCATAGAAGGGGTGGGGCTTCCAAATGGATTCAGAACCAGAATGGAGCTCATGGAAAGAAACCTTCCAAGAAGGAAGAGAAGGAGCTGAGTAACAAGTCAGAGAGGCCGGGGATTGGCCGCTGTTGAGTGGCAGAAGCTAAGAAGTGGGGATGAGATCATTCCTTGAGTTGAGAGGAAGCGTTCAGAAGTTGGTGACAAACTTGGCCGTGACTGAGTGTTGAATGAGAGTTGATGCATAACTTTAATTATATTATTCTGTTATTTGTTACTCCGTTATTACCATCCTTTTTATTTAGTAACTGAATAATGAGAGAGAGAGTTGATATTGATGAAGACCTTCCCGTCGAAATATTTATCACGGGGCCCAACTTTCTCGGAATACGTGTCAGGGAGTGTAGATTCACAAAAGAAAATTTCATATTTGTGAGGACAGTATAAGTATTTGGCTTTTATTTATGTCCTCGCACGCTACACAAATAGCTTTTCTGTCCAGTGTACTAGAATTTATGCTGCGGAGTCTTATTACAATATTGTAAATTGAACTCTGTGTGAATTTTTCTTCGGAAATACCATTATTTTTCCTGAACGTTCACCTTAGCCAGTCACTTTAAAACCTCCGACTCAAAAAAGGTGTTGCCTGGATTAATTATGTATTTGTTTGAGAAGAAGTATTTGTTGACTGGAGTGCATTGGAATAATGATTATTATTATCTTAATATATATTTATTGATTTCAGAGAGAGGGAGGAAGAGGGAGAGAGAGATTGAAACATCAGTGATGAGAGAGAATCATTGACTAGCTTCTTCCTAGTGGGGATCGAGCCCGCAACCCAGGCATGTGCCCTTGACCAGAATCGAACCTGGGACCCTTCAGTCTGCAGACCGATGCTCTATCCAGAGCCACACCAGTTTCGGCTGCTCCCACAATTTCAACCACCACCTCTATTCTGTCAATCTCCACCTCAGGTCCAGACTCTGCCCCAAGTTCCAGGTCCTTATTTCCGATGCTTGTTCTCTTGGCCTCTGCAGATTCCTCATTGCATCCACCCACGGCCTGTCCCCTTAGGTCCTATTGCACATGGTGGCCCACCTTAGCCCCGAGCCTGGTGTCAGCCCATCTTCCTTCTGCTCCTCCCTTCCTCCCCTTGGCACATGGACATTCATGGGTCCTGGAATTCTACCTTCTGGGTCCGTCTCAAATCCTTCCCCTCGTTTCCATTCCTCTGTCTTCTCTCGTAGCCCAGTCCTTCCTCCCTCCCCTCCCTCCCTCCCTCCCTCCCTTCCTTCCTTCCTTCCTTCCTTCCTTCCTTCCTTCCTTCCTTCCTTCCTTCCCCATTATAGAAGCCTCCTCAGGGGCCAAATCTTTCTGTCCTTTAAACTATAATTAGAGTCAGTGCCCTAGGGCATCCAGATGCTCTCCTTGGAGAACCCTAGCTGACTCCTTGTCAGAGGAGGAAATCTGCATTCCTTATCAGAGCCTTCGAGAGTCTTCCTGGTTCGAGCTCCACCTTTCCCTCTGGCCACATCTTCTCAAGCATCATCTATGTCATCGGTTCTCAACCTGTGAGTCGAGACCCCTTTGGGGGTCGAACAACCCTTTCACAGGGGTCGCCTAAGACTATTGGAAAACCCCTATTTCCTATGGTCTTAGGAACCAACACACCGCTCCTCTGTGTAGCAAAGTGTAGCCATGTAGTTTACTGTTGTTATATTAAGACTGTTCATAACAGTAGCAAAATTACAGTTATGAAGTAGCAACAAAAATAATTTTATGTTTGGGGGGTTCACCACAACATGAGGAGCTATCTTAAAGGGTCGCAGCATTAGGAAGGTTGAAAACCACTGATCTATGTTCTAGACACACTGATTTTTTTGCCTTTCCCTGGACGAGCCAGAAAGGTTACACAGCCTCTGTGCTTTTGTTCACGCTGTCTATTGGTCTCTGTCAATCTTATATACCTAGTGAGTTGCAGGTCACCCTTCAAGACGCAACTCAGAATCCCTTGCCTGTGAAGCTATGCACGTGGACCGCGTCTCCACAATGGCACCTAGCACAGGGCAAGGCCATATCCTGCTTGGCTGTTGGCCTGTTGGCAGAAGTTAACTTCCGGAGGGCTGGCACCGACTCTTCTCTTTGTACCTCCAGTGCCTGCATGTGGCAGGCCTGCTATTGGTGTGGGAGTGGTTGGAAGGATAGAAGCAGGTCTGGCTGCTTGACAGAAGGAAGACGGGAGGGAAAGGAGGAAGGAGGGAGAAAAGATGGGATGGGAAAAAGGGAAAGATGGAAGAAAATCCTAAACGAACCTCCATGAAGGCACTTCTGTCCCATCTTCCCGGTGTGTAAGGATGCCATGTACTTTTTTTAAAAATATACTTTATTAAATTTTTTTACAGAGAGGAAGGAAGAGAGAGAGAGTGCTAGAAACATTGATTAGCTGCCTTCTGGACACCCCCCACCCCCGGGGATGTGCCCGCAACCAAGGTACATGCCCCTGACCGGACTCGAACCTGCGACCCTTCAGTCCGCAGGCTGACACTCTATCCACTGAGCCAAACCGGTCAGAGCCACGTACTTCTTGCTTCCTGCTCCCCATTTATCTGACCAGGAGCACTTGGTTTTAATCAATGGGCTCTGAGTAGATCTTTGCAGACAGACATATGTTTGTGGACCATGTGCTTTGAAATTCTTGAGCTGAAAACAAAAACCAAAACAAAACCAGAACACAGGCAACTGGTTATTATTCTTTCTGCTCATAAGTTAAAGATTTTGCTTGCCATCTTCTTAAAAAAAAATAGTGCATTGGCTGGGTTATTGGTGGTGGAAACAGTCTGCCGGCATCCGCCATTCGTAGTCCCCTCTTAAAACAACCACAACAACATCTACTTAAGGAAAAAGCTCCAGGAAGGGCATTTGGTCACCAGCTGGGCGCTCCGCCTCACACGTGGGCCTGCTTTTCCACTTAATGCTTCGGCCCTGGGAAGCTGAAACGGGCGGGTCCCGTTGGAAAATAAGGCAATGAACGTAAAAAGGGGAAAACCACGAAGACTTCCATTTCCTCCTGAATCTGAAAAGCCCCTGCAACTGGCATTCTCTGCTTCCTTTAATTCCCACACCCACCCGCGCCGTTTGCAACAATGTAATGAACGGGGCCTGGCTGAGGGATGGGAGAGGTTAGGGGACATCTCCCCAGGGCGGCGCTGGGGCCAGACAGAAGGGGACCCCGAGGGTGTGGCCGAGGTCGGGGCCGGCTACCTTGATGGATGTTCCCCAAGTTCCTAATTCAGCCCACAGAGCAACACCGGCAGGAAGATGCTTGATAAGGTTTCCGGGCGAGGATTGTAAGGAGGATGGTAACGAGCGTAAGGGTTGTAACGAGCGTGAAATCAACCCGCGCTCCTCTGGCTCTTTAATGATCTATGTGGGGTGATCTCACATTGGGTGTCCCCCATCCCCCCACTTTCTTCTTCTGGCCTTGGCGGAAGGCAGACTGCTGGGCTCGCTCCTGCTTTGCTCAGCCTTCCTGAGAAATGTCAAGCCTCCTTCGTGGGGAGCGGGCGCACAGCTAGACCGCAAAGAAGTCACCCATGTCCCCCGAGCCAAGCCCTCCTCTGCTCACCCGCAGGGAGGCTGGGTGCCCGCGGGCTGCCGAGGTGCTGCTGGTATTTCATTTGCTTCCTGTGGGACCCGATCGGATCCCGCCTCTTTCTGGTGAAGGGCCCAGGTGCAGCCTGAATACAGGTTACCTAACAGGTGGGGGGAGCAGGAGATGGCACGCAGAGCCGGCCCTAGGACCCAGGACCCAGGGACACCTGCCACCTTCTAGCACATGCGCAGGGCAGGACCCACGGTGAGGGTTTTGCATCTTTCATGGGAAATGGTCAGGCAGATCTTTTTTTTTTTTTTTTTTTTTTTGGTCAGGGGTTGGGGAGGTGGGGGGAGATGGAATCCCATAAATCCAGAGCTCTCTCTTCTCTCTCTCTCAAAGCCATTTACGTATTATATTTTGCTTTCAACATCCAGCGTGAAAAATCGGGGTTTTAGGAGCTTATTAAAATGTTGCCCATATGGATAGTTTTAAAAGATAATTTATATCAGGGCTGGCGCATAACCTTTTAAATTAATAATTCAGAACCGTGGCTGGAGGTTCCCGTGGTCTCCCCGTAGTATATTATCCGGCTGCTC